>CAUYON010141424.1:0-17282 GCA_963573935.1 Arctocebus calabarensis
TCAACACCACAGGTGTAGACACTGCCAATTCCCCACTGCTCTCATCTCGCGAGCTCTCATGCTTGTTAGGAGAGCTAAATCTCTCTGCATGCCCTTTCCACCAAGGCGTTCCATTATTGAGCTATACAGGTATTTCTTGTAACTCTCACTCCTCCTAGCCATAGGCTGTATGGACTGCAACACCACCCCACTGCTACCCTAGCAAAAAACATATAAACTTTTCTTATTCTTTATTATTTAAGTCTTGTCAAAAACTTCTGCAAAAAAAAAAAAAAAAAAAAATCACTCCAGGTCCTTATTGAAAAAGAGTAATCCACATTGTAAATCATTCCTATAAATCGTCATAGTAATATCTTTCTTAAGAGAGTGACTAAAGTAAGCCATTTGGCCATATTATAACATAGTAGGTCACATTTTACATAAAAGTAGGACATTGCAGGTTTTAGATTATGAATTCTTTTTAAAAAAAATTGAACACTAATGCTTTTAGTTCATTAGTAATATTATTACTAAGATCCTTTCCCATAAAACCACAAATAAAAGGGTATGGAATGTATATCTCTACCTGTTTCATTGCCTGACAAGTAATTACACAAACCAGGATTCCTTTTAGTAAGCCAAGTCAGACCTTCCAGGAAAAAGAAGTACAGTGCAAACAAGTTGAAATCTACTGCTAAGGATTTTAGATAGCAGACCACTTAAACACAACTACTTTCCACATTCTTTAACAAACTTAACAAATCAACACTAGGATTAATACAAACAATAACCTGAAATAATTATGAAATAACTTGATAAAATGAAGTCAAATGCACCATCTAACTTTTCTAGTTGTACTGAATAGTTATAAACATAATTTTAGAATTATGCTAAGTAAATAATACTAAGTAAAGCAAAGTGCTTCATAACAGGAAACAGCCTCCCTTATGAGTAAAACACAGATCTTCCAAGATTTTAGCAAAAGTAAAGTCCCTGGGAAGTCTCTCCAGAATGGGAGTCCCGGACCTCCGGTTTTCCTGACATGGATTCCCACTGAAGCTGTGACTCCCTACCCCTACCCCTTTCTCTAGTTACCCCTGACCCAGTTGAAACGGATTTGATATTTTCTTTTAAACTTGTAAATATACGTACTTGTGTTGCTTTTGACTTTAGTGTGGTTTATCGTTGACTTTTTTGTTTTTTAAAGACTTTAACTAAATAAGGAAGAACATAAGAAATAATTATGGCAAATCCAAACTCTAAAAATAGGTGCACTTCCAAAGCACATATTTCTGATCTTAAAATGACCTCCCTTTATCCTAAAGGACCAGAAGTTCTTGCAGCCACCAGGCCCAGTTTCCATCCCCTCCGGTTCTCTGCATTTCTCAGGTTAGCCAAGACGTGTGAACCTGTACCATTCAGAACCAATCTGGCACACTAAATAGTTCTTAGACACTGAGTCTGACCACATTTTTTCCCTTCTTTAAACTTCCCTCATCCTCAGACCCTCTATTTAATCCTAGTTTCCGATCTGAGGTTTGCAAATAATTCCAGTGATTAGAATAATGACTTATCCACCCCTTTCTAGCCCAGATTATAGATTCTGTCCACTTTTTAAAAACTCTTTTTTCTATTAAAAAACAAAACAATCTGTGTGTGTGTAGGTTCTGTCCCTTTTTGGAAGAAGGTGATTCAGTGACAGCTCACCGAGTGTTGCTCCAGCTGGGTGATGTCCCTGGATTGTTATGTCTTGCTCCGCAACACTGACCTTGGAAGGTGTAGAATCCAGGGGGATTCCGTTAGCTCAGATCTTACCCATAAAACCATACACAGCAGCCGAGTATGTGGGGGACAAAGCCCCCCGAGACTGCAGAGACAAATGACACGATCACTTACTGAAGGGCGTCCTAGGACCGACCTGTTTGGGCTACAAAGGGCTGGGGGAGGAAGTCACTGGGAATGAAGCTTCGCGTAACAGCCCAGGCAGGCTGGGATTTGCTGGGTGTTTCTGTCTCAGTACGGAACGTTAGCGAGTTTCATTCATGGACGTTATTCACCTGTGAAACATAAACTGGGGAGAAAAAAAATCCAACAATAACAACAAAAACAACAAACTCTCAGAAATTAGAACAGGTTCTATATTTCCGGTTTTCTTAGTGAAACTATAGTTTGACAGTGGAGGTTTCTTATAAATGAATTTACTCTTAATATCCCAGAGAAGATAGCAGAAACCACGGATTAGTGAATTTCCGTTCTTTTCAGATGGTTCTTTATTCCGTTTTCCTGTGGGTGGCCCACCCATATTGGGTCAACTTTCACCCAACTGTGAACATTTGTCACTCCGTCTTAGGGCTTTCTTCCTAGCAAGGGAGGGAGTTTCCTATTTACAGCTCAGACCAGAAGAGTGTGCGTCAGTGACCCTGAGTAACCCTCAGTCCAGAGGCAGATATGTGGTTGGTAGATGAATACTCTAACCTCTTTACTCTCGGTTAGAGTAGATAAATACTCTAACCTCTTTACTCTCATTCTGCTCTGGCTCCCAGGGCTCCCCAGGGGCCCTGAGCTCTGGCTGCCCACACTGGTCACTTGACAGCACACCCTCCACAGGCTGCCTCCCCTTTCCCAGCCCTTCCTCCAGTCCCCTCTTGGTGTTTCCTATCATTTCCCTCCCAAAGTTATTTGCACTCAAACCTTGGGGGTCTGTTTCTGGGGAAACGCAAACTAAGAGAGGGTCTCGGCTCCAGATGAACCCCTTAGTCCCAATGAGCCAAAACAAGACCGTTAACAGCAAATCCGTTCAAGACCATGAGGCACATCCCTGGGCAGAGCAGTCCAAGTGTCCCTCTGTTCAGCCATCCCATGCCCAGGATCATGGAGAAGACTCAGTGGGGACAGAGACAGGCCAGCATCACGGGGGCTCAGTGGGGACAGAGACACAGGTCATAGTGGGCTGCTGCCATGTGACTACATCATCGGTCTAAAAACATGGATTCCACACAGTATTGGCCCAGGTGTGAGCAAACAAGCACTCTCCCTCGACCTCTATGCAGGGGGATGTTACAATTCTTTGAAGGCAATTTGGTGCTATCAAAACCTTAAATGTGTGTACACACTCTGGCCCCACATTCTTCTTTTAGGAATATTTGCACATGTCAAAGAATTTTCATCATAGCATATTTAAAATAGCAAACTAATGTCCATCAGAAGGAGACTGAGTAAACCGAGGTACCTTCACACAGCAGAATGTTTCATAGCTTTTCTAAAACGAGGTAAATCTATACGTATTGAGGTGGAAAATTGCTAAGACATTTTCAAAATGAAAAAGTAAACTACAAAACATGGTCCTTTCTTGTTCTTAAAAGTTATATATAAAGTAAACGAGCATACATGGAAATATACATTGTGTTCTAGATAGGAAGAGTCAATGTGATAAAGACGTCAGTTTTACATTATTTCATAAATGTAATGCAATCCCAGTTAAAATATATGTATATATACACACACTCACACATATATCTCATCAGATTTTTCTTTTTTGGAGCTATAAAAATTAATTCCGAACTTCTTGCTAAAGAAAAAAAGTAAATAAGCAAGAGTAGTCAGGAGATCCTTGAAAAGGATGAGTGATTGTTGGGGCTGGGGCCCAGAAGAGCGTCCATCCTCTATCAGACATGACAACATATTATAAAAGCCTCGGCACGTGGGCAATAGACTATGGCTTGAAAAGGAAGAAAGGCCATGGAGCGATTGTAAGAAAGCATAAAAAATTGTGCCAAATTGATACAGCAAAGAAATAAATGATACAGAGGGCATTTCAAATCAGCAGGGAAAAGATGGATTTTAAAATATTGGGGTTGTTTGTTTGTTTGTTTGGAGACAGAGTCTCCTCTGTTGCTCCAGGCTGCAGTGTGGTGGAGCAACCTCCAACTCCAGGCTCAAGTGATCCTCTTGCCTCAGCCTCCCCAGTACATAGGACTATAAGCACCCGCCACAATGCCTAGCTCATTTTTCTATTTTTTTTATTTATTCCCATTATATCTTTTCTTTTTAATTGAATCATAGCTGTGTACATTAGTTCAATCATGGGGTACAGTGTGCGGGCCTCACATACAATCTGAAATATTTTCATCCGCCTGTTCGACGTAACGTTCATGAGATTTTCTCGTTTACTGTGTGAAAACATCTGTGTTCTGAATTTAGTAGGTTTCTCCTGACCCTACAAAGATGCACCTCAAGTGTGATCCCACCCTTTATCCTCTCTCATTTTTCTATTTTTTGTAGAGATGGGGTCTCGCTCTTGCTCAGGCTGGTCTGGCACTCCTGAGCTCAAGCCATCTCCCCCCTCAGCCTCCCAGAGTGCTGGGATTATAGGCCTGAGCCATCACACCCGTCCTTAACATACTCTTTTTAATTAAAATTTTTAATTTTTAAGTGAATAGACATTTAAACAAAGATAAAAATTGGATCCATATTCCGTACCATATACCAGTATACATTCCAAAGTAATCAGATCTCTAAATGTACAAAATGAGCTTCTTTTATTTATTTTTAATTGTTTTTTATTAAATAATAACTTTGTACATTGATGCATTTATGGGGTTCAGGGTACTCTTTGATAAACAGTGTGAAATGCTTACATTGAACTAATTATACTCATTTCTTTTTTTTTTTTTTTTTTTGAGACAAAAAGCTCTCAAGCTGTTGCCCTGGATAGAGTGCGGTGGCATCACAGCTCACAGCAACCTCCAATTCCTGGGCTCAAGCGAGTCTCCTGCCTCTGCCTCCCAAGTAGCTGGACCACAGGCGCCCGCCACAACGCTGGACATTTTTGTTTGGGTTGCAGTTGTCATTGTTGGTTGGCGAGCCCAGGCTGGATTCGAACCCGCCAGCTCAGGTTTACATGGCTGGCGCCTTAGCCCTCTGAGCCACAGGCGCTGAGCCAATTATACTCATTTCTTAATAATTTTGAAATTTATCATCACATCATGCACATTAGGTGCGGTCCCCCCAAATATCCTCCCTCCTCTTATATCCCCCCTCCCCAATGAGCCTCTTTTAGTATTAAAAGAAGCAGGTTTATTTAAAACCTGAGAGTGGGGAAATTTTCCTACCGAGGACTCAATCCAGACACCATAAAATAAAAAAGCTTTCACATGGCAAAAAGCTCTGAAAGCAAAGACAAAAGGCAAATGGGGAAAATCCTTGCCGTGTCTATTTCAGGGCTACTCTCCACGGTCCATAAAGAGCGTCTAAAGACTGTAAAGAAGAAAGCTGATACATGAAAGAAAACTTTAAAAAGTTCTAAACAGTTTATAGAAAAATAAAAGCAGCGGTCTTTAACATACAAAAAATTCAACCCCACTCACACCAAGAAAAATTAAAGTACGATATATTATTTCTCTACCAATAGACTGACAAAAATGTCAAATCTACAAGTTGCTTTGTTTGCCACATTGTAGAGAAACAGGCACTCATACATTGTTAGTGGGAGTGCATAATTATGAAATATTATAATTACATTTAGCAATATATAGAAAAATTATATGACCATATCCCTTGACTCTATCATCCCACTCATACCAGTCTATCCCAAAGGGGGAAAAAACATAATACAAAGTTACTTATTATGACATTATTTATAATAGCGAAGGATTGGAATCGACCCAAATATCCATCAACAGGATATTGGTTTTTAGAAAAAGATGATAGTGGCTACACACAGAAGAATCCATGCAACTAGTAAAGAATATTAAAGCAGTGCTCTACTTAGAGTGATTGCCAGGATATAGTATTGGAATTTTTTTTTCTTTGTGGTTTTTGGCCGGAGCTGGGCTTAAACCTGCCAACTCCGGCATATGGAGCCGGCGCTCTACTCCTTTGAGCCACAGGCACCACCCGTATTGCAATTTTTTTTAAAAGCAAAGTGTCTCTTTTGTACCTCTCCCATGCATAACCATTTTTATTAGTTTTTGATTTAACTTTTCAGTTTATATTTTAAAAACATATCATATATGTGTATCGTCATCTGTTGATTAATGAAAGGGATGTGTTCTGAGAAATGTGCCAGTAGGTAATTAGTCGTTGTGTGAACATCGTAGACTGGACACATGGCTTTGGTGACACAGCCTGATACCTGTTTCAAGGATATCCTGCTAGGATACTATGCAATATCCTAGCTTGTAGCAGTAGCTTGTTCCTAGCTACACACTGGGTAGAGAAAGGGGCTGGGACAGAGGCCGATTTCTCTAAAGATAACTTGTTATAATTGGACCAGAATATACATTACATGTAGTTAAAGAGAAATCTATTCAAAAAAAGAAAATTAAATCAAAATGAAGAAAGTCATTTCTATAAATTTAAAGCAAACTGAAATAAATGAAATTCATTATATATCATATTGGTAACAATTTCACAAAGAAAGGAAAAACTTCAAGTAAATTTAGAGCACAGTAATTTCATATATTTTTGTGGGCTATGGTGAGTAATTGAAAGTAAATTGCAACATCATTGATCAGTAGTTTTATTAGTAATTGTAATATTTGCATTGTTATTTTTAAACTATTTTACATAGTTTGAAATAAGCTATTATGTTGATGTTATGTGAAACCAACATTTTCAGGATTAAAAAAATAGATATGAGAATAAAATCAAGGGTAAGTAATAATTCTATAATCAGATTTTAGTTGGAAATATCAGTATAAACTGAAATTTTTTAAAATTTCTTTTCTACCTCTGACAACTGAAAAGTTCAATAACAATTACCACTTGTTAACAGGCAGAGTTTGGTTTCTAAACATCTCCACCCTCTGGAGGGGGTTACTGAGATCCCTTGGAGGAGTGACAAATTCCAAGTTTATAGAGATAAAGAAAGAAAGAAAACATACAATAAGATCCTGAGACGTTTTTGTGTGCCAGAAAGTATAAAATGTTTTAAAGATAAATGAGGTTAACTATACAGTCAGCTTGAATTGACTCCACGGTCAATTTGAAAATCAGAAGACTGTCATTGAAACTATATTAAGTATAGAAAAATCCAGGCATTTATGATGAGAAAAAAAGTCTTCCCCCAAAATTCTGTCCCTTGAAAATAGCTAGTGCATAAACGCTATTCCTAATTAATGGAGAAGAATTAGGCAGTTATTGAACCTTTTTTATACAAACTGCATTTCAAAGTATCCGGACAGCTCTAATTGATGTCAGAAGGGGCCGCATTACAGATTGCTTTCAGCTGATGCGTGTTGAAGGCATGATAACTTTTGAAAACATCTATTTTATAATTTCTCATGAGATAATTGGTTCAGGCTATAGTTGTCAACAGATGTGAAATCCTGGAAGATAAGGCAATGGGAACTAGATATTTACAGGGGACCAAGCATGGATTAGGGGTTTGTTGTAAGGGGAAAAGGACAAAATTTACACTGGGGGGACTGGGCTGTGACCCCGAGCACACTGGTGAATCTTGACAATGCTGGCTGTGGGACAGCAGCTAGTGTGTGCCTGTGCAGGTGACACAGCTGAGGGATGCGGGACCACCTGCTCAGTATTCCCGCAGAAAGTGGATCCTGAATCTAATCAACCATGAAAAGCTATGTCTTATAATTATAAAAAGGCAACTGGAAGTGGATCGGATATGAGACGCAGGGGTTATTTTCAGCTTTGTTAGATGAGGTTAGGAACATGAGCTTTTTTTCCCTTCTTGGACCTACACAGTAAAGGATGGGGGGTGAAATGTCATGATGTCTAGGATTTGCTTTGAACGCTTCAGAATAAGAGAAACCTGGCAAAATGTTAATCACTATTAAATTCAGATGTTCTTTTTTTTTTTTTGCAGTTTCTGGCCAGGGCTGCGTTTGAACTTGCCACCTCTGGCATATGGGGCTGGTGCCCTACTCCTTTGAGCCACAGGCACCAGCCTCAGATGTTCTTTACAATCGTGTATCATCTGTGAAAGTTTTTTTTTTTAAAAAAAAGAAAGGACATGTAAAAACTAAAATTTAACACATTCCACTTTTTATTCTGAAAAAATATATATGATTTTCTGTGTATAGTTTTATGTTCACTCATTCATATCTAATATGAACACAGAGAGAGAAGGTACCAAAAAAATACACATTTTAAGGAGAAAGCTGTATTAAAACGGTAATACTCAAGTCACGCTTGACTTCTGCAGTGCCGGGAGAACGGGGTACGCTGCGTGAGATAGCAAACATTATTGGTACAGCCTGAGCATCGGTGATGGCGCTGCTCCCATGGCAGGCACAGGGGTTCTGGCCCTCACGGAGCTTACATTCACGCAGAGGAAGCAAACTCGCTATGAAATGACTTCGCTGCAGTTGTGATGAGACCTCAGAGGAGAAGACAAGTTTGAAGAGCACGTCTAACACTAGATCTGGCCGGGCACGGGCAAGTGATGGGTCAAGACAAATATATTGTTCCCCAAATGCTGCAGAGTCTCAGGCTCTCATGAAGAGCAAGGAGCTGGACTGTGTGCAGCAGGAGACGGCCTCCAGATGAGCCCAGGGCCAGTCAGGTGAGGGCAGGATCCAAGGACACAGAATCTCCGGGAACCCCCATGGAGGACTCACCATGTGGTAATCTTCCAGGGAAACTGGCCCCTCACCAAGCAGGACGAGACAGAGGAAGCCGGGCAGGCAGAGAAGCTGGTTAGGGCCGTCCTGCCTGGAATCAGCTGAACCGCATTAGCAAATGGAGCGTGCTGAAGAGCCAGCTGGGAGAAGCTGGGACAAGGAGGGCCAGGAAAGCCAGGCCGGGCTTACCCAAGCACACATAAACTTGGACAAAAGGTCAGACCCGAGTTTGTTTACAAACACCAGTGCATTACTTGAATTCCCCCAAGTAATACTCTGGAGGAGTATTAACTATTAACTAGGAACCCCTCCAGATTGCGGACTCCTCTCACCGTGACGATAGCACAGCTTGTCTCTTCCGTCTAGATTAAAGGACATGTTGGAGTGTCTCTGGAGTTGGGCCCGGTATCCTTTTGGGAACAGTCAACATGGAAGATGACTTTCTGCTCCCTTATCCTTTACAGATGGGACAAATGCAGCGAGTCTGAAAGAGATTGTGCCTATTGAGAAAAAGCGAAATATTTTAAGTACATTGAGAAGTACAGAGAATAATATACAAACATTCCCCACCTACCCCCCAGGATCGAAAATATTAAACATATGATTAGTATATTTGCTATTTAAGAAGAAAGCATTGCAGGTACCATTGAAATCCTTTTTATAGCCTTCCTCCAACCCACTGGCCTTCCCTCACAAAGGCAACTACTTTCCTGAGTTGACATTCTCATCTTCCCATGCTTTTATATTTTTCACATGTGTATTTGTATATAAACAGTACGGTTTTGCACACCTTTAAATAATTTTTTTTTTGAGACAGAGCCTCAAGCTGTCACCCTGGATAGAGTGCCATGGCATCACAGCTCACAGCAACCTCCAATTCCTGGCTCAAGCAAGACTCCTGCCTCTGCCTCCCAAGTAGCTGGGACTACAGGCGCCCGCCACAACTCCCGGCCATTTTTTTGGTTGCAGCCATCATTGTTGTTTGGCGGGGCTGGGCGGGATTCTAACCCACCAGCTCAGGTGTACGTGGCTGGCGCCTTAGTCCGTTGAGCCACAGGCGCCGAGCCTAAACAATTTTTATGATGTCAGCCAAAATTGATGAAATATGGCAAAACACTAATCACTGCTCAATTTAGGTTAATGGGCTCTCACAGCATCCATTCTATCACACGGGGGCTGGAGCCAGCGTCCAGACGGGCCTGGGGTGAGGGCAGCGTCCAAGTATCTTATCATAGTACAAAGTATCAATCTGCAGATGGGTTCTATTTTCAAGATTGGCAAATGTAGATGTAGTTTATTGTAATGATTGGTTATATTCCATTAGGAGAATATGCTACCATTTGTTTATCCATGTCTCCCGCTGGTGGGCATTTTAAACTGTAACCCTTTAAGTATTACAGGCCATGCCACTGCAGCCACATCTTTGTGTGTTGACATGAGAAGAACATGTTCAAGACTGTCTCCGAGATTTAAACCGAGAAGTGGAATTTATGTGTTTCTACTTTTCATCGAAATGTGCCTCTGACATGTGAAGGTGCTTTAAACTGCGTTGACCTTGGAGGTAACAGTGATTTAGCAGAAATTTTGATGAACAATATCACCTTGTGGAATAATTAATATATTTTTATTTGTAGAGCATTTATACATTGCTTTATTCATTTATGTATCTGTTAAGGACTCTGCATATAGGTCTGTGTACCGAGAAAGAATAACTTCTTTTTTTGAGAGTGTCACTTTGTTGCCCTCAGTAGAGTGCCATAGTGTCACAGCTCACGGCAACCTCAAACTCTTGGGCTCAAGCAATCCTCTTGCCTCAGCCTCCCCAGTAGCTGGAACTACAGTAACCCACCACAACACCCAGCTAGTTTTTCTATTTTAGTAGAGATGGGGTCTCATTCTTGGTCAGGCTGTTCTCCAACACCTGAACTCAACCCTCCCTGTCCTCCCAGAGTGCTAGGATTATAGACATGAGCCAATGTGTCCAACCAATAGCTTCTTTGTAAGTTTCTACTTTGTTGGTATATATTCCCTCTACCCTAGGAAACCTAATTAAACAAATCTTAGATTCCCTACAGAAATCCCATAATCACACCTTCCTCCCATCTTTTATAATCTAAGGACAATTTTCCTATCAAACTATATATGTATATATTAGTTTTCTCATCTTATAATGCTAAGAACTACTCAACCCAAGTTTTGAATCTTTAGAACATAACCAATATTACTACATTATTTATCTAGCTTCTGCTAACTAAACTCTTGACATTTTAGCTATCCTGGGATTTCTTCAAACACACCTACTTAAGTGGCACCACTGGTATAGAAGTCAGCAGAGCTCTCCTGTAATATCTAAACTTTTGAACTAATAAAAATGACTTAAACCATTCACATACTCAGGTATTTCATTTCAGCTATACGTGTAATTCACACATCACCTAGAAAGACCACAGAGAAAAGAAAAGAATCCAATGTTAGGTGCAAATTAAGTCAAAGAGCTGTGCAAACAATGAATTTATGATGTCCTCTAATGACTGTTTATGGCTAGATTCCCCCCTTTTGTCATTGTCTTATTTTCCATCCACAAAGGAGATAATGCAATGTGGTAATTCATTCACATTTGCTTGGGGGAGATGAGAACACTCATTAAAATGTCAGATTTATGGAGTTGGTTTAATTCAGTTAAAACAAATCCAGTTATCTTGACTGAGACCACCATTAGACGATATTATCTGACAAAAACACGAGCTAAACTTCAGCCAAACACAACAGGAATAAGCAGAATCTGTTTTTCATCTCTGACCTCATAGGTATCCTCTAAACTTCCGATGACCTGGGATAGCTGAGAATGGACCAGAAACCCTAGATTCTCTCCCATTCTGAGTCGGGCCGCTTAAGCAACCTGGATTTGTGTATCAGTTCCAACAACTATTAAAGCGAATAAGCAAGTCCTGAGGGCCATAGAGAACTTGTCAAGCCTTATGGAAACATTTAGCTGTGCAGACATGTGTATCTCAAACATTTCAAATATGCAAAGGTATAGCTCCGTAAACGGTCACATGAAGTCGGTGTTCATATTGTCAGTCTCACCAGATGGAAACAAAAGTTTACCTTTCCAGAGAAGATAGCATGTGTTGGGGGCATTGCCTACAGGTGATACTGATAGCACATGGTAAGGACCGAGGGGCAAGATTGCAGCTGGGAGGAAATTTGGTTGCTAATTTGCACTTTAACTGAACCCCACCAGTCAAGAGCCACTGGTTTGAACAAACGTTGAGAAACCTGCCCACCATCTCCATTTCGGGGGTCCAGACTCAGTAATGGCTAATGGTTACTATGTGACCTACGTGCTTTCGCTTGTATGAATTCATCTAACCCTCCTTAACCATATGACAAACATACTGTTTTTATCCTCATTTTACAGAAAAGGAAATTGAGACACAGAGAGATTAAGTAACTGGCCCAAGCTGCACAGCTCCAGAGTCTGTGTTCCCAAGCACAAGACGACAGTGCAAATAGTACATGGCTCTGATACAGCCAGTCAGCTACTCCCTGGCTGTGGTCTAAAACCCCCAGGGAGACTGGATTCCTTTGAGAGCCATTCTAGGATTTAGGACCTACTGCCAGACTCAAAATCCAGAAAGAAAGACAAAGAAAATCAAGAGTGGAACCTGCCCTTCCCTTGGAGGTATCCATCCAAAATCCCTGGAACTTCAGAGACACTTCAAATAAAACCCAGTTAAGAGCCAGATTAGGCTTCCGGGGTGGGGGGGGGTTGTAGTCTAGAATTTCATAATGTCCACTAATAATTCCTTGATTGCTAGTAGTTGAATCACTGCAAGGTGCAGGGAGACCTCCCCGTCAAGTAAATTTGAAAAAGCAACATTCTGCTGAAGATTCGTAATGAATCACAATGAATATGATTAAAGACTCACAGAGCCCTGAAGTCAAGACATATGTTTAATTTCGTTTAAGGCAGCATTTCCAAAACTTGTACCCCTTAAAATTCTATAAGATAACATTTGAGACCAGTGTTCCAGAATGACGTTGACAAAAGGGTTCTGAAGATAGGTGTGGAAAGATATGCTAGCTCTTGAAAACATTACACAAGCCTGTTAAGGCCCCTGTAGGCTGCTTCCCCTGCCAGGCTGCTGGGAGCCCTTGTCCTCTGAAAACTTTGGCAGAGCCAGGGTTCTAAGGTTGGGGTTCCACACTCCTAGGCCTAGGGTTAGCTTCCAAGTACCCTTGGACTTTTCTATCCAACAGCTTAGTGTGTGGCCCTATGCCACTTGAAAATGAGCCATTCTGTTCTGACCCCCAAACCAAGGAGCAAGACATTTTGTTTGGACTTTCAGAAGCTCTTTGGCAACTTTCCATATAAGTGGTTCCTCAACAAGCAATGAATCATAGACATCCATTGTGGACAGGCGCGATTGGGTAATAATAGAACAGATACATGCTGTCCTGGTGGCCTTTTCTCCAAAAGAGGGGCTAAATTGAATTAAGTTTGTTCCCACAGTATGCTACTCAGGGTTCCTTAGGGTATGAGAAATCTGGAAATCACAAAGTAGCCATAAATGAATTGCGGTTCATTAGTTGTGCTCAGTTGAGTTCTACAACTTGATCTTAGTCAGAAGAGCGAGAAGTGATTAAGTGATACAATTAATAGAAAGTTAAAGTCGTCTGCGGCCAATTACAGCAGTTCCCAATCTATTAAAGAACACCACCCAGGCAGTGACCACCTCATGGCATCTACTGTTCCATCTACCAAAGATCTCAGAATGTTTGCAGAGCATGAACTGAACAGAACATTCATCTTCCTGGAGCAGAATAGCTCACAGGCCAGTGCATTGGTTTCATGATATCATCTTCTTTTGCTAGGGAAGGTAGAAATTAGGACTGACTTTTATAGTTACGGCATTCATGAAGATAGTAGATGGCATTTTGTGTTAAGTTGTAATTCTCATAAGAAACAGATGAAAGCTTCTCATTAGATTGTGACAATCATGACTTAAAGCTGTTATTATAACAAGTAAAATCTGTACAGTGGAAAGGATAGCTATGTGGCCTTAGCCAGGTGTCTTTGTTTCCATGGATTTTGTTTTCCCATATAAGAAGGTAAGCTTGAAGAAGAAAATTATGAAACTTCCTTTAAGCTTTAGCATTCTATGAATATACCATAGCCTGTTATAAAATTTGAAATGATCCATTCTGTAGAACTATGTAATTAGCATTTAACTTTTCATGCGCGTTTGCCATAATTCCTCAAAAAATGGCAGGCTCCTCAAGGCTGTGACTGCCACTTCCTGTACCTCTTTTTGAGTGTCTTGTACTAAGGCTATTTGGTTTTCTATTGCATCTCCAGGCCTAGCACAGTGGCTGGCCCATGACTGGTGCTCAATAACTGTGTCAGTGTGACCAGCTGACATAGAAGGACACGCAATTCCACCGTCACCATGCCACCAAAACTTTTTGCACAGAGTCCTTTAGCCACCTAACATTTGAGCCAAATGGCATCCGGTGGGTCCTCACTCTTCTTGACCTCTCTGTAAGTTGGAACACCATGGAATTCAATGTTCTGCTTTTTTATTTGTCTTTTGTACATGTCTCAAGGAGCCTGACCACCAATACATGGGTCATTACAGAAGTGTTAACATGCATGGACAGAAACAAATGAAGCCCTTCCAGCAATACCAAGGAGCTGAGCAAGTGGATATTCTGCACAAGTGAATCAGAAAGGAAGGGTTCTGATTCTCAGAAGTGAAATAATGAACCATCATCAGTCTGTCTCAGAGCCTTTGTGCTGACCTATGTAGCTCTTTTAAGGGAAACAACGCTTTCTGAAGAAGTGGGCTTGACAGCAACATGTTAGGGCACCTGAGCCCCCAGCTGCTGCACTGACCCTCAGGTTTCCTGATCCCATGTGCTGGCTTGGAGTTAAGTCCACTCAAGTCTCTGGCCCAGAACTGCCTGCACCATAGTCATGGAAAAAAAATCTAGGCTTTTGGCTAGTGAGTCTAGTGAGAGAGACGAGCTGGCCCCGGAATTCACCAGCAACACTGGATAGTCAACCATGACGGCAGAGTCAGGGGTACCACAAGGGGAGAGAAATCAGGGAACTCTGAACGGCACCAGACATGGTGCTTAGTCCCACAGGGTGAAAGTGGAATCGGCTGTAAGGAGTGGAGCCCCCCACCCCCAGGGGCTGCCATGCAGGCCTCGCCTACCTGTGGCTTAGTCTCATAAATACAAGGCATTGGAGGGGGGCATATGTACAGCATTATCACAGCACTTTTTGCTTCTACATTCCTGTGATTTGAAGATGAGAAAGAAACCAAGTGTAACAGGAGGAGGGCAACTCTAAGTCTTTCTAATCCTGTGGATAAGAAGGGCCAGGAGAGGAAGGCAGCTTTTCATGCTCGCGGGTACTTTAGATTTTATACTTCCACATGATCAAGGACGGAACAGAGTGGTCTGATGATTCATTTCACAATAACACTTATTAGGAGTTACTAGGCACCAAGTGTGCTTTGGGCACCATCACATTTAATTCTTATAATAACTCTATGCGGTAAACATCATTCTTCCAATTTTGCAGGAAGCCAAGGTTTAGAGAAGTTTATTATTTTCTCAAGGTGGCTAGAATTTGAAACTAACTCTGCCATGCTCCTAAACACATTTACAGAACATCTCAATATTTGACAGATGGGTACCACCTATCTACTCTGGGAAGAGTGCCATTTTGGACCTATGGAGGTTAAAGACATGAATTAGACATATAGGCCCTCCATTCGAAGAGTTTATCATTTAATAAGGTAAATAGGATCCCATCAAATAGTATTAAGTGCAATCATATACCTAATGGTCGATAGGAACTGGAGACACAGTGAATTGTGTGAATATAGGCACCAGAGAAGAAAAACGCAGTACAGACACCAGGAACTCAGGAGTCAGGACTGCTAGAAGGGAGAAAGCTTAAAAGAAGGAGAAAGATGGTGGCAGCACCTCTGGCTCAGTGGGTAGGGCACCAGCCCCATATACTGAAGGTGGGGGGCTCAAACCCAGCCCCAGCTGAACTGCAACAATAACAACAACAACAGCAACAACGAAAAACAACTGGGCATTGTGGCAGGTGCCTGTAGTCCCAGCTACTTGGGAGGCTGAGGCAAGAGACTCACTGGAGCCCAGGAGTTGGAGGTTGCTGTGAGCTGTGATGCCACGGCGCTCTACCCAGGGTGACAGCTTGAGGCTCTGTCTCAAAAAAAAAAAAAAAAGAAAAAAGAAGGAAAGATGTACAATTGGAATAGTAGTTTGGAGCAGATAGTGATGGATTCTAAATTTCCAGCCTAGCTTTAATTATAGCCATTCTAGAGAACAGGTGATGTTTTCAAGGTGGAGGCTACTTTAAGAAGTCTGGAAGTGGGCTGCAGTGAGAGTTGGAAGTGGACCAGCTTCAGTGAGGAAGGGCATGAAGGAGGCTGGAAACCAGGGAGGTTGAGAACCGATGAGGCTTCAGAAGTGGGACCAGAGGAAAGAGGATGAATGGGAGGTGAGAGCAACTGGGGTTGGCAAACAATCAATGTGGCAGAGTAAGTGGGAAAGGACTCCAAAGTGGGCGATTAGGAACATAATGGTATCATTATCAGAAATGGCTGTAGAACTCAGAAAGGAACTGAGGAGGAAGAACATTTAATAGGGAAGACGATGAGTTCATCTCTGAATACCAGTTTGGAAGTGTCCACAAGACACCCAGGGGCAAGCATGTGGCAGAAATTGACAGTGTAGCACAGATGATCAAGAGGTCAGTCATGACTGTATAAAGGAACGGGTGCAACGCACGCATGAAGCAGTGAGCCATGGAGTGCCAAGGGAAAGAAATCATCACCTAACTTTTACCAAGCCCTTACTCTGTAGTGGAGACATAGCCCCTGGCTTCATGAAACTTACCTTCTGGGACATAGACCCCAGAGAAGAAAGCCAAGGCCGAATTTCACAGGATGGTAGGGGAGAAAGTACAAGGCAGGTAACAGGCACAATACTATGTCTGAAATGCCAAAAGAGGAGGAGTTTCAATAAAGAAAGAGAAAAAACATTGAAGAGGGAATTAGTTTCATTTTATTATTCCATAAACACTTATGACTTGATCTGGTAAACATGAAGATGCAACAGAAGACCCGGGAAAGAGTCTACCCGTGGGAAGCTGACATTCCAGGAAAAAAAGCAGAAGGTAAATAAATTAAACGAGATGATTATGCATCGTCACTAGTACCATAAATAAATAAGCAGGATGAAGCAGGAGGAGAAGCTGGGGAGTGGGGAAGGTCTGCATGGACTTTCAGGGGAGACCTCTCACAGCAGTGACAATGAACTGAGACCTGCAGGTGGCAAAGTATTTCGGAGCAGTGATAAACAAAGCAGGAGGGACGCACGTGCAAATGTGCAGAAGCCTGAGGCCAGAGGAGAGGACGGCACGGCTGCAGCCTCTGAGCAGGCAGGAGGCTGCTGCAGATGAGGCTGGAAAGCACCTCCCAGAGCAGGGAGGCTGTGTCTTGGCCTTGGTCGGTGACGAGGGGGATGAGGAGATGGGCAGATCTGAATTAGAATCAACAGCATTTCTTGATAGATTTTCTATGAGAGATGAAGGGGGTTTGGCAATAAGGAGGCCACTGGTTTCCAGGCAGAGATGTTCTGGGGTCACATCCTCACAGCCACCTTCTC
>CAUYON010141427.1:0-26401 GCA_963573935.1 Arctocebus calabarensis
AGCCTTCATATGAAAGCTATAAATTAGATTCATATTAGGGCTGAGTACATTGGATACTTTTTCTTCCATTCTTGAGATACTTTGCTAAGAAGAATATGTTCCAGCTCCATCCATGTAAACACAAAAGAGGTAAAGTCTCCACCTTTCTTTAAGGCGTTACAGCCAAACTTTATTTACAAAAGCAGGCAGCAGTGTCCTGAATTAGCTGGTTACATAAAGTACGGAGATTTAAATTCAGTGTCCTTACCCTGCAATATATGTTTTTTTCCCAAACTCTGAAGTATAATATCAAAGCAAATAGTTCTAATAAATTGCATTAATTAAAACATTTTAAAGGTCAGGTTCCTTCTGTGTGTTATCTCGTTGAACACTCTCTCTAATTCTACAAGTACTATCACTGTCATTTCCAGCTCTAGGACAGTGACCACATAAGAGGGGCTTACTCTTGGTTGAATGAATAAACGTGCATTTTAAGAATGAGAAAATAGAGGCTCAGAATGTTTAGTCATTTGCCCAAAGTAATTGAACTGAGGATATCATGGGCCCCAAGACTGAGCCAGAATTTGAAGCCACACAGTCTGACTCCAGAACCCTCCCATCACTTTCATGTGGTGAGCTGAGATTTGTTCCTCTTTGGTATTGCCAGAGCCGCTGCATCCCAGCCCTCGGTTGACGAATCCCATTTCTGGAAGGCTGCCCCTTTTTCCTCATTGCCAACCCACAGAATTAGCTTTTCCAAACTTTCCTGATTCCTTCTTGCTCCAAAAAATCTCAGCATTATCTAAAGATTCCAGTGACTCCTGGACCTTCAGAAACCCCACCCTTGGGGAAATGAGGAAGGAGTTTGAAGGGCTGCTGGGCTGGAAGGACAGAGTTCAGGGATAGAGAGGAGTGGCATCAGGCAGGTGTCCAGCTGTCCAGCTCTGGAATCTGCCAAAACTGGGGTCAAATCCCAGCTCTATCACCTCCTAGCTGTGGGACCTTGGACACATTGTTTAGCTGCTCCGGGCCTTGGTTTCGTTATCTGTAAGATGGGACAACAGTAACGGTACCTCCCTCTTAGTTATATCATAATGAGGAAACCCGGATTCAGAGATTAGTACAGTAGTTGGCACATAGCAGGGGCTCAACTCCTGTTACTTGGTCGTGAAGCCGTATGGTGTGTCACAGGAAAACAAGTAGACGTTTGTGGTCCAGATGTGGTGTTTGTGTGGGGGTAGTGGGGGAAATGGTGCCTCTGGTGCCACAGGACTCTACCCAGGCTTACCTATAGATGGCCTTCAAGCAGTGCTTCTCAGATATTCGTGTTTATCAGAATCACCCAGGTGCTTATTGAAATGCAGATTGCTAGGCCCTCCCAAATGTTCTATTTAGTAGATCTGATTTGGGGCCCCAGAATCTGCATTTCCAACATGTTTCTTAGTGATTCTGAGGCATGGGTAGGTCTACTGTGTCCACAGAAGACAATATGACTGTCAATCCAGGACATCTGGGCTTGCCCATGCTAAGGAGGGGGGGCACTGAAGACTTGTCATCTGGGAATAACGGGATACACACCATTTTAGGATGAGGAGTCCAGCAGAGGTGCGAAGATGGATTAGAGAGGAGAGAGGATAATTAAGAGGCTCTTATAATAGTCAGGCATGAATCACCAAGTTTAACATCTCCCTGTTAA
Source organism: Arctocebus calabarensis (assembly GCA_963573935.1). Classification (NCBI taxonomy): domain Eukaryota; kingdom Metazoa; phylum Chordata; class Mammalia; order Primates; family Lorisidae; genus Arctocebus; species Arctocebus calabarensis. The sequence goes on from CAUYON010141427.1 coordinate 1,676, forward strand.
AGCGTTAGGTGTTTCAGCTATTGCAAGACAGTGTCTGGGCACCAGTCTGGGGACCTGATGCCACAAGGACAGACAGGGGACCATGAGTCTCTTTCACAACACTTCCTCCACCTTCTTGAGCAATTTTGATTGGCATTAATTATGACAACAGTGACCATGTATTAGGCATTCTCTCCGTATCTGGTCCCAAACACTTCATGTACATCACCTTGTTTAATCCTCCAAGCAGCCTCCCTGCAAGAGAGGTTTCATTATTCTTCCTAGAGGCTCAGAGAGAGGAGGTTTCCTTGCCCAAAGTCACACAAAGCAGAAGTTACGTAGGTCACTATAAGGGCTTTGAGACAGATTGTGTTATGGTCCATTATTTCACTTCCAAGAATCACAGTAAACGGTGATTCACTCATACAAATTTCAACTTGCTCAGCTTATCGGTATTGCTAGGAGGGCTTCATTTGTTTCCATTCATGTGGATTTCACGTTGCTTAATTTTCGTGTATTTCAAAAATTTTGTAATGACCCATGTTAGAGCTGGGTGTTGAGCCTAGTGCTTTCTGAACTCAAAAGATGACCTTACTGCCTTCCCAAGGATGACTACCACTTCTGATCCTACTCATCTTCCAACGAACTTTCTGACCATCCCAGAGTGTTTCATTGATCTCACGTCTTACTCGCATGAGAGGTGTGTTCCTGGTTGGCAGTGGGTACCCCTCCACACAGTGACTCAGGGATCCAGGTTTTTTCCATTTTGTTGCTCTGTTTTCCTTTTGGGTCTCTTTGTTTAATTCAAAGAGCTGGCAGAAAAGGACTATAGAGGGGCTCTAATTGCTTCTTAAAAGCCTTGGCCCAGGCAGACACAGTGGCTCAGCTTGTAATCCTAGCACTGTGGGAGGCTGAGTCTGCTAGATTGCCTGAGTTCAAGAGTTTCAGACCATCCTGAGCAAAAGCAAGACTCCCTTTAAAAAAAATAACTGGGTGTTATGGCGGGCACCTGTAGTCCCAGTTACTCAGGAGGCTGAGGCAAGCAGAGTACTTGCACTCAGGAGTTTGAGGTTGCTGTGAGCTATGACACCACAGGACTCTACCCTGGGCAACATAGTGAGGCTCTGTTTCCAAAAAAAGGAAAAAAAAAAAGACTGCCAATGATTTGCACTCACATTTGTGTTCCCACTCCAATGGCTGGAGATTGGTCACACGGCACATGCATGCAAGGGGGCCTGGGACATGTAGCCCAGAAGGAGACCTACAGAAAAAGGAAAGAATGAATTCTGGGCAAATGGTTAGTAATCTCTGCCACTTAGCAGATAGTGAATGCTGGTAAATAACTGCTAATTATTTATTATCGTTATTGTTGTTCACCACTGCACTATGAGTAGCAGAACAGTTGGTGTAATAAACAGTTAAGAATTGGCTCTAGTTTCAAATCCTGTCCTATCTACTGATTAGCTTGGTGTCCCTGGGAAAACCGCTTAAACTCTATATAAACTTCAGTTTCTTTAATTATAAAAGGAAAATGAAAACAACAACCCTCCATGTGTCATGCCCAGTACCTTATTAAATAAATCTGGAGCCAACAGCATGCCTGCCAGGTGTCACCCAAATCCCTCGATTTACAGGTGCACAAGATCCAAAATTTTAGCAGAAAAGTTTCAATGTTTGTCCTGAATCTGCCAGCCTCCGTCCACCAGTCTTGCAAGGTGAAACCTAGCTACCTACCATTCATGGCTACTCCTCTTGTCTAGGTGAGACTATCTCCCACCTGGACAATTGCAACAGCTTCCCAACTAGACTCTCTGCTCCCCTCTTACTCCTATGGTCCGTTCAGTGTCAGATCAACCATTATCCTTTAAAGACTCAAATCAGATCCCAACCCTACCCGTCCAGATGAAAACCTTCCAGTCACACTACTTACCCTCTGTGTGACTCTGGGGATGTTGCCTGGCCTCTCCGAGGCTCAGTTTCCCCATATGTAAAATAGGGACCATAATTGCACTTACCTTGATCACTTACCAGTGTTCAATGAGATAATCCAGGAAAAGCATGCGGCACGTTGTCCGGCACACAGAAAGCACCTTCTGAGTGCTAACTATTTTATAATTAGTATCTCCTTGGGATTAAAATTTGGATCCAGGTCTGCCTGACAGAAAGGCTAGGAAAATGTCCTGCTTGGTGACAGCTCAAAGTCCTTCCCTGTCAAACACCCCTGATATGATGGGATGACAAGGACATGTCGCTTCTATGGTGTGTTTTTTCAAATCACATGAGCCCAGTCTCATCATGAGAAAACCATCAGACTGACTTCAGTGGAAGCACATTCTATAAAACACCAGCCCAGCACTCTTCAAAACTCTTGAGGTCACGGAACAAGGGAAGCTAAGGAACCGTCACACATAAGAGGAGAAGAGGAAATGGGATGAGTAAAGGCAATGTTGGAACTTGGATTGGATCCTGGAACAGAAAGAGGGACATTAAGTAAATAAATAAACAAACACGTGGGTGAAAGCCGGATTGAGCCTGGAGTTTAGTTAACAGTAACATGCCAACATGGGATTCTTAGATTTGACAAACCTAAGCTGTAAGATTATCATCTACATAAAATAATAACAGTAGGGGAGTCTGGGAACTCTGTGTTATCTTTGCAACTTTTCCCAGACGTCTAAAGTTATCTCAAAATGAAAAGTTGATTTTAAGAAATTGTTTCGGGAGAGCGTCTGCTGGTGTCCTCGGAGGCTTCGAGTGTTCGTTCATCATACACTTACCTGAGAAGCAGTGAGGAGAGGCGAGGAGGCTGCAGGGTTGTGTCTCTCAGAAATATAAAAATCAGAATTTTAAATGTTCTTAATTTTAAGGTCCAGTTAAACGGTGCCAGGAACACATCAGCCTCCACTGCAGGAGGGAAATTATTCATTTCCTCATAGGGGAGAAAGCAGAGAATCAACACGCGGTCCACCCACACTGGGGACTCAGGTTTCCTCCCTGACTTGAGCCAAAGCCTGTCACCTGTTTGCTGTCAGCTGGGCCATTCTGAGGCTTTTGCCTCTAATAGCAAAGGAACACACGTATCTGGGGCCCAGGGCCCCGTGTCCTCGCGGTTCAAAGCAGAAAAGGAGGCATTAGGGGGGCAGCGCCTGTGGCACAAAAAGGGTAGGGTGCTAACCTCATATGCCAGAGGTGGTGGGTTCAAGGCCAGCCCTGGCCAAGAATTGCAAAAAAAAAAAAAAGAAAAGAAAAGAAAAGGAGGCATTGCTGGCTTCATTCCTGCTAAGATTGAGAGGTCACTGGATGAGAGTGAGTTTGCTCTGGCTTGGGGATCTCTGAGCTCTCTGCTTCTCTGGACCAACAATTACCACATTGTGACGGAGTCTTCCTGGGGCCGGCAGGAAAGGTGCTCAGTGGTGAGTGTGTGGATCTCAGACAGTGCAGCTTTGGATCATCCTTACTCCTGCCTTTTTCTTACTCTTCTTTCTAATTAGTCATCTTCTCTTCACTTACTGTTTTACATTATCTCAGTGTGTCCCGTGGAGACCCCTGGAATCCACACACACGTATGTCCTTCCGTAGGGCTTGGGCCAATTTCCACCCCCTACCAGCCATTTGGAAACATTTGCCAGAATTACAATTTCACACACTCTTGGACTCAACAATGGGACGATCAGAAATTGATCCTGTAGATTGGCTTGCTCCCGTTATGACGTATGTGTCAAGGATAAGAAATTCCTCACGTGCTCACAGATGGGTGACTGGTACACCCATAAATTGAAAGGAGTAAGTTCTTTAGGTATGGCATGGAAAGATATCTAAGATCATTTAAACGGGAAAGGCCAGGTGCAGAAGAATGTGTAAAATTAACCACTTTTATGTAAAAAGTGTATCAAGCATTTACTTGTACATGCTAAGGAAACCCTGAAAGAATATATAAGCAAGAGGTGACTTATCCGGGAGGGAGATGGGAATTGGGCAGATGAGAGACAAGAATGTGAGGAAGTTTTTTACTCTGTATTTTCTGGGATGGGAACAATATGGTTTGTTAACCAAAAGAAAGAAAAAAACCTAAACAAAAATGAAAGAGAGAGAGGGAAGGATAGGTGGACAGAGAATTTTAACTTTGATTCTCACTAGTCAGGTAATCCTGGACACAGTGCTTATTTATTTATTTATTTATTTATTTATTTTTGCAAAGACTGCAAAAATAGAATTATAAGAAAATGTATACCTCCTAAAATATTTTTGGAGTAAGAATGAGAGTAGAGAGAAAGAAGGGGAGAGAGCGAATGAGAAGAGAATCTTCGGAATGGTTTTAAATAAAACTAGAATCTTATGGCCACAGAAATCGAAATCTAGTTTTTTTTTTAATTGAGAAAACCCCCAATTCTGATCGATTTACCAAATCACAGTAGCAGTTGCCGTTTTAAGGACATGGACTTTCTAATTCTACCTCCCTTTTACAGGTTTGTTGTGTGACTTTGGGAAAATCGTTTATAGCCCTGGTTAACAACCTTGCCCCCTCCCAGGGATTCATGAGATAGGAAGAAAGTTTTCAAATTTTTTTTTCTGGGCAGGAACTTTTATAGTGCTCTGGTGATAATTCCAGTCACTTCACACTACAACATAAGACCTGAGCTGGCTTATTCCTTTGAAACACAGCAGAGTTCTTTAGAAATACAGAAAAGCATGGAAATCAATCACACCAACTCTTTAGGGCTGACAAAGAGTGGTTTTAACAGCGTGGGGTATAGAACTCCATAAAATTTCCTGGTGATCATACTTAAAAAAAATACAATTCAGTTCTATTTTAAAACTTGCCTTTTTAAAATTAAATCATAGTTGTGTACATTAATGTAATTATGGGATAAAATGTTATTTAATAATATATTATTCAAATGTGTTGGTCATTAATCATTCTTCTATGATAGATATTTTATTTTATTATTATTTTTTTAATCTGTAATAAACTGGTTTATTGTGCAGTGACTGTAAAAAAAAAAAAAAGAAAAGAAATCTTGGTGTCTAATAGCTTTAGTTCAGGCCCTGGAAAAAATGGATAGATATTTTAAATGATGAATTTATCTTCATCTTAGGACGTTTCCATGACTTAGCCAATCCGTTACATCACACATCAGTTTTTCTAATTTGCAGCCTAATAAATAAGGCTTTCAGGAACATCTTACATACGCTAGACGTGCAAATTTCTTGGTCATTGTATGTAACAATTTTATGCCTCTTGCTGTATGATCAATTCAATCCCAACATCCAGAAAGTTTATACCAATTTAATGGATTCATTGCAGCCTTTTCAAGAGAATCATTAGGGACCCTTGGTCTGTTTTGGTTCACCAGTGAGCAGAGATTTCATTTTCTCTAATTGGAAAAGATTTGGCTAGGAGCATAACCTAACTGACGGTCACTAACAAACACTTTGATCTTTCCCAGAACATGTCAAAACAAGTTTGCCCTCTCGCCTCTGAAGGCACTTGGAGTTCAATTGTCCAAAGAGCTACTCTCTCTGTCCAGCCATTGCTGACCTTACAAACATTATTAAAAACTGTCCTGGGATGTACTGGGAGCCAGCGAGCCTAATATCCTGAGTCTGGTGGTCGTATAGAAACCGCACCTGCCTGACGGCCCACAGGGGCCAGTGGGCCAGTGCACCTGAACTCATAATGCATTCAAATTAAATTAAGCCTCATTGAATGAGCAATGTCATACTTGTTAGCAGTATCAACATTTTTAAAAATTGCACATGTACTACGTCATCAGTTGTGTTCCCTAGAGGAGGGTGGGGGGGATGGAGACGTTTGCTTAAAGGAGTTATTGAGGGGGAGCTTTCCAGAGAAAATCTAGTAAGGAAGAGAGGGAAACAGGACAGCGTGAGTTCTGAGACCAAAGGGAGCTATGGTCAGCTGGTGTCTAACTTTGATTCCCCAATGAGCTCCAGGATGCTATCTCCCTGGCCCCTCAAGGCAAGGCCTCTGGCCTTTTATACCCAATATCAGTCAGTCATTTGAAGCTGGCTTCCCCCAGGGCGGGGGCTATATTGTTGGCAGGAGGATAATTCATTAGGGAAAAGTGTCTTGTGAGCAGTTAGCAGTCAACACCTCCAGTAGCTGGGAAGTGTGTGCACCCTTGAGTAAAAGGCTCTATCCCTGACACCGTGAGCGCCTGCCGCACTGTGCATCAATCCATGACCTGCATGAAACACATCAGCCTTCCTGGGAAGCCTGACGCCCCGCTGGCCGTTTGACATCCTTGCTAAGGAACTCATGCAGCCTTACCTCTGTTGTAGTCCTGACCCCACCCAGAGCCCCTCTCCTAGATGGGTGATGGGAAGAATAAGAAAGCCACATTGTGAAAACAGCAGGTGGACTGGGCTATATTGCCAAGGCGTGTTTAGAAAATAGGATCTGTCATGATACTTAATCGGACAATCTTTATTTATTGGCTGGAAAGTTTAATTGGATATGTGAAATGATGTGATATTTTAGCGCTTACATTTGTTGTGATTATTGTCTAATTCATTACCAGCATGTTTCTAGGTTAGCTTTCCATTTCAACTGAATTTTCTTCTTTGCTGCTTTTTTCTAAGTCTTCTTTTCTGCCTTCTTGTAGGTCAACTCTATTTTATCAATTTCCCTCATATCTGAGCACTGTTTGGAAATTATACATTATTTTACCCTTTTCGTAGTTAACCTTAAATTCTTAACACCCACATGCAACTGACTGTATAAAGGTAACAATATTTCTACCGTCCTTCCAAACCATAAAAGAATCTTAAAATACTCTTAAAACTATTGTTTCTCCATTCCAATCCTCTATTATTCTTGTCTTGTGTTTTAGTTGCATTTTGACCCCCATGTGCCAGTCTTATTTCTGTTTTTGTAAACGACAATTTTTTTCAGTTGCCCATATATTTATCAAAGTCTTATTCACTATTGCGTCTTCATACCATTTCTTCCTTTTGTTTTGAAAAATAGGTTTTAACAATGCCTTAAGTGGGTATTTGTGAGGAATAAAATTATCCGTTTTTGCTGGAAAATATATTTATTTTACCTTCACCATTGAGGCACTCATGGGGATTTATAACATTAAAATGACAATTATTTTTGTCCCAAAACTTTGAAGATAGTTTCCTATTGTGCTCTGGCTTTTATTACTGCTTCTGAGAAGTCAGCTGCCAGGAGAATTTTTGTTCCTTCATTTGTAATTCAATTTGTATTAGTACCTCAAGGCTTGGAAAATAGAAGGAATACTCTTGGTAGGTAGTCTATCCTTCCCACTGATGAGAGATCGGTACAGGGTTCATTTTGTGCTTATCCATGTGATTACTACTATCAAGTTTATTTTGCGAAAATTCATTTCTTTCCTCAGTTCTAAAAAATTTAACATTCACATATTTAATTCTTTTCTCTTTCAAGTTCCCTTTAATTTGTCTGTCTGAAAATTCTATTAACTTTCCCATTTCATTTGTCGTAACTCTCAACCTCTCAGTCATATTTCCTATGTGTTTGTCTCTGTGTTCTACATTCTGGTTTAATCTCTCAGTTCTGTTTTCCAGGTTATAAAGTTTCTCTTCAGCTATGTTTAATGCGCACTGGTACTCACTGGATTTTTGGTATCAATGAGGATTTTTCACATAACTCTATGTTCTATGTTATTTTTTATTCAACCTATTCTTTTGGGGATCTTTTCTTTTTCTTTTCTTTTTTTTATTAAAATATCTCATTCTATTGCCAAGGCTACTATAGTACAGTGACATGATTATATTAATAGCTTGCTGAAACCTTGAACTCCTGGGCTCAAGTGATCTTTCTACCTTGGCCTGCCAAAGTGCTGAGATTACAAGTGTAAGCCACTGCACCTAGCCTGTTCTTTTCTGTTGTGTGATTTTATTGTGGTTTCTATTCCTTCTTTTATTCTTTGATCATTTAAATGTAATTATCTCTTTAATGTTTTCATGTTGCTGTATGCCATCAGGTTTTTTTTATGTTAGTGTTTGTTTGTTTTGTTGAGACTTATTGGTTTTATAGAGACTTATTTCTTTCTTTCTTTCTTTTTTTTTTTTTTTTGCAGGTCCATGTATATTTATTATACTATTCTCCAACTTTGTATGTTTGAGATTTTTTTTTATAATTTTATTGAATCATAATTGTGTACATTGGTGCAATCATAGGGCACGATGTGCTTCATATACACTCAGAAATATTTTGATCGTACTGTTACAGATAGCCTTCATGGCATTTTCTTGATCACTATATAAAGACATTGATACTCTACCTTTAATAAGAGACTTATTTCTTGTATGAATTGAAGTGGTGTTTGTGTGTGTGTGTGTGAGAGAGAGAGAGATATAATTCATCTTCAAGGGGGATTTTTTCCCTCTTGTGCCCACCCATGTAGCTTGTAGATATGTCCCTCCAGGGTGGATTTGCATTTGTTGGGGTTTTTGTCATTACTTTTTGTTTTCATCTGTGTATTCGTATTTGCTTAATTCCCCAAAAGTCTGTGTGACATGAGAGTATAAATCTGGACTCCATTCCTACATATGATGCAAACTAAAGATTTTGATTACTCACAGGAACTTTTTTATTACACACAGAGAAACAAGCTTTCTTGGTATTTCCTGGTGGGCTTAGTTGTTTATGAAGAAGATAGCTCCCTCGGGGGTTTTGGCTTCTAGCAAGTCTAGCTCTTGATCTTACAATGTCCCAAGGCTATGTCTTCTGTCCCATGTGGACATTAAAACCCCAGATTCAGGCCACTCTGGCCTACATCAAAGCCCAGCATCTCTCTTGGCCCACTGTGGCATCAGCTTCCATGACTACTACTGCTGTCACTGTTTCTGACACCTGGGAAGGGCTGGCTTCGTGAGGGGACCCCTCTGTTTGTCTTAATGTTCTGTTGTTGTCCTCTTGATAGTCTGAATAATTTTATCTTTGAACTTGTGTGGGTTTTTTAATTTTTTTTGGCAGTTTTTTATTTTTGGCCAGGGCTGGGTTTGAACCTGCCACCGCCGGCATATGGGACCAGTGCAGCTACTCCGTTGAGCCACAGGTGCTGCCCTGAACTTGTGTTTTTTAAGTCCAATGGGACAATGGAGCAGGTGTGTGACTATATACACCTGCTGTTCCATGATTCCCCATTCGTGTACAGCGTTCAGGATGCCCCGTGAGCACAGAGTTCTGGTGGACCCACCACGATGCCCAGGAGCTCAGCAAGACTCAAAGTGAGTAGGAGGTAAGTATGTCTATGACTAGGTAAGGGGAGGCACTGACAGCCCAAAAGCTCAGGCTTTCTCCATTGCAATCAGAAGTTGCAGAAATGCAGGAAGAAGGTAAAAGCATTCCAAGAAACACAGATAACCTGGTGACTCCATCGTATCCTTCGCTGTTCAATCTTTTTCCCTATTCTAAAATGAAGGAGAGAGAAACCCATAGTTCTTTTTCCTGTCTGTCTTTTCTTACTCACCAGTAAGCTGAAAGCAGAGAGGGTTGGCAGAATGTGTGTATATGAAGAAGAGAAATGGGACAGTTGAGTTAGTTTTGTGTCTGCTTTCCTAGTCTCTGACAAGATGCATATACATGCATGAGCTATGAAATACAAATTGTGCGATTTTGGTGATTCCACTTAGGAATTAAATGCTCTTACCTTTGCATTTAAAACCAGTATCACACGATTCATAAAGAAGAATGCCAAAATTCATGTTCATGGCTTAAATTTTTTTCTTTATTTAGAACCAGGCTAAATCGCAAACTAAAAAAACCCATCATGGTAAGACAAAGGAAGAAACAATGGAAGAAAAGAAAAAGAAAAAGTCTATCGTAAAATACCTTTAACAATACTTTCTTCTCTGCTTTTTGGAGCAAGGGCCTTGCACTTTTATTTTTTGCTGGATCCAGAAAATTGTCTCTCCCCCTCCCATTCCCCCTAAGTTCCTCTCGCTTGCCCGAGCTGTCAGGTGGAGATCTGAAAACAGACCCCAGTTGGAAAGTGGTCAGTAGCTCAGTCCAACTCGTGTCCCCAGGAAATACAATGGGGGTCCCTGGCTGAGGGTTCTACATCTGACTTTCAGGAAGAAAGGCCACCCTTTCCGGGGCCTATATGACCCATCCCCCTTTCAGCCTTCCTTATTAGACCACACTTTATGGTGCTAGCCCCGGACCCACAGATCCAAGGGGGTAATTGTGAGCAGATGTTGTCGTGGGATCCTGGGTTATGGGATCCCAGGACAGGAGCTGTGACAGGAGTTTGCTCAAAACTCCATAGTAATTCAGTGCCCCAAATGGTGAGGCAATGAGCCTTCCAAATATGGGATGGAGAGTTCTGCAAAGGGGGAAAGAACCAGGCAAGAGTCACCCAGAGAATAACAAGGGGCAGAGTTAGACTTTTGCCTGGCCTCTGCTCCTCAGCCCGGACTCCTTTAATGAGACCCCAGATGGTCTCCAGACATACAAGAGCAGATCCTGAATACTGGGTCGTGTCCTAGCTTCAGGGGAACAATAACTTCTGCACCTGGAAAACTCATATGCAGCCCCAAATTAATATATTTAATGAAGGAAGCTGAGGCCTAGGCTATTGGCCAGTTTCTCCTCTCTCTGCCTCCTCTCTCCACCCACTCTCTGTGCCTAGCTCCTGTTCTCTGGAGGCCTGATTCTGAGCATTCCAGGACTTAACCGGGTACTTTCTCCTCGGGCTTGGAGGATAGCGCATGAGGAAGGCTGCTGAGAACCCACAGGACAGCCCCCAGGGAAAGCCCCTGGCCACCCACCCCTGAGATCTCAGATTTCAGATTTCGCTCCTTATATCCTTAATTTAAACTATATACCATACCAGTCAGAGGCCACTGTGTCAGCATTCAATACTTCCCAGACCTTCCAGGCCCCTGCCCCAGCCTGTAGCCTATCACCTTCTAGGCAGTATTGGGTCTTGGGGGTCAGGGTGGGGTTATGTATTTGGGCAAAGAACAAATATGAGTTTTGGAATCAGACCAACCTGAGTCTGTATCCCATCTCTAGCCATTTGATAGTTAAATGGTTAGGGTCACGTGATTTCATTTGTCTGAGTCTCAGTTTTCTCATCTACAAAATGGGGTAGCAATAAGACCGACCTGAAAGGATTATCTGGGAGACTGGATAAGAAGTGTGACAAACTTTCTGACCAATGTCCAGCATGGGGTAGGTGTGTAACAAGTACGAGTGAGCTACTAAGTGTTGCATGAAACCCACTCCAAAAGCCCTTCATTCACCTTTCCTCTCCTTTGCCACCCTCCTAATCCAAGCTAGAGAGAGGATCTCAGAGAGCTCAAGTTTGGGATCTGGGGCTAGGTTAGTTAGGCTTGGCCTTGCCACTGCCTGGACCTCAGTTTCTCCATCTGTAGATCCTAGTGGAGCAGCTAGGAGTTTGGAAAGAGTTGACCTAGGAGGCCTCTCATCAAGTAGCGTTCACGAGGGGGCCAATTGCATACCCAAGGAGGTATTTGTCCAATGTGGGAAAACTTTTTTGGTCATTACAACTGGGCTTTTTGTACTACTGACCCCTAGTGGGCAGAGGCCAGGGATGCTGCAAAGCATCTTACCTGTGCAGCACAGACCCCAAACTAGGAATTATCTGGCTCAAAATGTAAGTAGATTTGGGGTTGAGAGATCCTGCTGTAACTTCTTCCAGCTCTAGAAGCCTGCAATTCTCATGCAGAATCAAAGTCCTCAGACCCAACGGGGTGTAGTTTCCTGATCTGGCTTCTAAGGAACTCAGTGGTTTCTTTATCCACGCATGCCTATTTTTCACATTTTTATTTCTACAGTCAGGATGTGTCTTATAATCCATGATGCATGGTAGGAAGTTGGATGATTAAGTTCATGAACTCACCCTAGAAAAAGCGCTACATGCCTCTCTGCTGCGTATCACGGCAGTCGCCTTCAAAGTTCTCCCTTGGAAGCTGTGCGCTGACGCCAGCACCGAGTCCACCCTTCAAAGCACTTTCTTCTCTAGGACGAGTTCGCAGACTTAATTGGCAGCCCTGATAGTTTAATTGGCAGAGGTCTCTTTTCCCGTATTCTTAGGCACGCAGTATTCTATTTCACCTCTTCGATTTGTAGTTCGTTGGAAACAGAGGACTGTGCTGCCACCATTTGAGATGGTGTCTAAGCCTTGTGAGTGGGAATCCGCACTTTGCCCTTCCACTTTCCTGCGGACAGAGTTCCAACCAAAATGTCAAAATAGACATCCTTTTGTTAGCTTGCTGTGACCCGAATCCTTACTTTCGGTTTTTCTTCACTTTTGTCTTTAACATTCTCACTGTGAAGTCTTGAGACACCCTCTACCTTCAAGAAGTGATGGCCTGTGTCACTTAAATGAAATTCTGGGCCTCCCAGCAAAAACCAAAACTCCAAATGATCCACATAGCTCCGAGCCACTGCTCCTGTAAGCTGGACTTGTCTATAGATCTCCAGTAGAGAAAACCCCAGGAAATTCTCATGATGGTGTGAGCTAGGGTAGACCAGATGTTGATGCCCATTCTTTCCTCCCACCCACCAGCAATCATTATAACTTGGGAGACCATTAAATTGTCCTCCTGGGCCCAGGAATAGGGACATTTTGTTATTTATACTTCAGTATTCAATCCTCCCTGAAACCCTCACTGCCTGCCGACATTCAGAGCAGGAGCCTTATCACAGTGAGCCCTAGTTGTCTCTCTGTTTGCCTGTCTCCTGCTAGGTCACCTTTCTCAAACTTCAGCCTGAGTCAGAAGCCCCTACAAGGCTTGCTCAACACAGGGTGCTGGGCCCCATCCCAGATTTCTGATTCAACAGCTCTGCAGGGGAGACAAGGCTTTGCATTTCTAACAAGATCCCAGGTGATACTGAGGGGTTTGTTCAGAGACCCCCACTCTGAGAACCACTCATCTAGACCATGAGTTTCTTAAAGTCAGAGATTTTTGCCTTCTTAAAATTTCCAGATTCCTAGCACATAGTAGGTAAATTTGCTAAATAAATTCCATCAGCATTGATTAAATGTGTATGTCCTCTGTGCCAGGCAGAGAATTAAGCTTATAAAAAGAGGAAATCTGTGCATTGTCTTGCCAGAGGTACTACTAACCCAATCGTATATTTGATAAGAACTTTTAATTTTTGTTCACCAGAATCTATCCTTAGCCTTTTATAATCTATCCCCACCAAACTGAGTAACATATGCTTAATTACCCCTATTTTTCAGAGGAGTTAGCAGAGACTTAGAACATCTCTGATATTCAATGTGAATTCTTAGTCCTGGAGTCCTTAGGTTATGACAGGAGGCACTTAATTAAAACCAGGTGTTAAAAAGAATAAATTTTCCTGAGGTTCAGTGTTACTGAAGGATTTGGGAAAGGGAGATGTTTTGAGACAAGCATATAAGTAAATGAATTGGCTGGGTTCGGGTTTTTTTCCATATTGATTATATAAAAATAATTTTTATCACCAAGTACTTCAAGGGCGTTTTGCCAGTGTGTTCTTTGAACTTCCTGGTAGTAAATTCACTCTCCTCCAATTCTGTCCATACTTGAGTGACATCATTTTCTCCAAATGGAATTCAAAAGTGATTTGGTCTGAATTATAATCCTGTACTTTTAGTCACTTTCTTTTTAAGTAAAGAGACAAGACGGGTATAGGGTAAGTAAATCAACTTTTGGTTCTTTTGTTTTTATAAAGGCCCTGGGAAATTGGTGTAGGGGAGATGAAGTTGAAGCCCTTTCAAACACTCTTGGAAATCTATCTGTAGTTTTGCCTCGCCAACACTCATTGCTCCATGAACTATGTGTTAGAATAAGAATTTTATTGGATCAACAACAGTCCCAATCTGTATTCTAGGCAAATCATTGCTAGCCCATTCTGGTGTGTCAGATAGTATCTTTCATAGCCTCTCTTACAATGAGGGATAGTTTTGTGATGCCCTTTTGATAAGGATAGGCAGAGCTTTTCAAGGAGCATTTTTGCTCCTCCCTTAGTCTTCCTATTTGGAAAGTTGGTGTGATGTCTGGAGCAGTAGCAGCTAGTCCAACTATAAGAGGAAAAGCATGAGGAATGAAATCCAACAGCAGGAGAAGGGCTGAGAATAGGATTTTAGTGCTTCTGTTAAGCTGCTGTACCAGCATTAGACTGCTTATTTCTGGTCTTATTTTAGTTAACAATAAATATCCTTTTGGTTTAAGTTACTACCGATAGCCATAAGAATTCCAACTTGACAGATAATCCCAGAGTCCCTCCTTCCAGCACTAGTAGGGCTTTGTTGTCTTGCAGAGAGAATTCATGAGAAGGCTTTCAACTTTTCCAACCCGTTAACCTGTTTATTTTCTTTTGTAGCCCAAACTTTATGAAAAACATTTAAATTTTGAGAAAGAAATTTCCCATATTCCTTCATTTAATAATTATTTATGGAGTACCTCCTTTTACATGCCACACAATCCCGCAGGCATTTGGATATGGCCAGAAACAAAAGAGGTAAAGTTTCTGTTCTATGCCTTACATGCTGATGGTGGGAGATGGAAGACAAAACGAAACACAGAACTACATCAAGTGGTGACTAATGCTGTAAAGAGGAGAGGAGGGAAGAGCAGGCCTGGGAGTAATGGGGGCAGAATCATATTCCTATCGTACATATGTGCTCAGAGAAGGGCTCTCTGATACAGTTACATTTGAGAAGAATTGCAGGGGGAGTGAGAGAGGGACAGAGGGGGATGACCCAAGGGAAGGGAATTTCAGCAGATAGAAGGAACTGCAAGTGTAAACGCCCGGAGGTGGGAGTTTGGTTTTGTTCTGGGCACAGAAAGAAGGCAGCTGCGGCTTTGAGTGATGGGAGCTGAGTTCATTCATGCAATGAGGGGCTTGCAAGCCGTGGTACGAATTTTTCTGCAGACACGGAAGCTATAGTCTTACATCTCTGTTTCCTAGCTCCCCCTCCTTTGGGACCCCTGCTCAATTTGTTTCTCTTGGGACACTCCATTCCAACTCTAGCACAGCACTTGACACATAATCAACACATAAAAAATTACTTGAACATGTAAATAAACACCCTTGATTTGTACAAGACCAACCAGTGGATACAAATCCACCCTCTTCCCCGAGATTTGGAACAGGTAACTCAACCTCTTTTGTCTCAACCTCTTATGCCTTATATCATTGTGATATACTGTGTTTTTTTAAAGAACATCAAGAAACATATAAAACAGTAGGTAATAGTCTAAATACTCTATATAAAGTAAATCATGTTATCATCCCCATTCTATTGATGATGGAACCGAGGCACAGAGTGCTTTTTCCATTTGCCCAAGGTCCCACAGCTCCTAAGTGGTAAAGTCAGAATTTGAACTGCCAAGCTCTGGGATGGTTTTAACAGCTATTCCAGCAGAGGTGATGCGAGTGAATGAAGCAAGACCTCAGCAAACACTCAACAAAAGGTGGGGTTTGTTTACATTATTACTACTGTTACTTTTAGAGTCCGGCCCAGCTGCCCCAGGTAACCAGTGCTCCCCTAATGGATCCCATATTGGAGCACAGAACAAAGAAAGCAGAGGAAATTCTGCCTGCCTTGTGAGATATCTGCATACACCTCCCAAGGGCCCAGCTTGGCTTGGAAGAGGGGGGCTTGGGGTGGAGGGATGAGGAAGAGAAAAGTACCCTCACCCCCTATCTCACGAGCCAGGCAAACCGCATGCCCCCAGCTGAGGAATCGCATAACGTGGCAGCTGTCCAGAGCAGAAGAGCCCACACCTGTTTGCAATGTAATTTAGCTATTATCAGCCTTCGCGTCCAGCTGAAATTCAAAGACTGAGGAAGGGGGACGATGGCGGGGTTGTGGGAGGGGGCTAGGATGCTGGAGAGGTAGGACGATCAAATGTCCTAAATTGCCTCCACTTTAATGCCTTTTATAAAAATTTCCTGTAATGCATGTTACTATAAATAAGGGATTGCCAAACACACCGAGAGCAAGATGGTTTTCTAGCTGAACTCTCCCAGAGGGAACATTTAGAGACAGCCTGGTGATGTCCCATTTCTCAAATTATCTTGTTTTAAAAGTCTGGCTCCTAGGGCCTTGGTTTACTAGGCTGACACAGCTATATCGTGTTCTCCACTGGGCGGCATTTAGGGCTCACTGCTCAGAGAGGGACCACTTCCCTTCTGGCTGCATCTCTGCTTTCAGAGACGTTGGTGGGGGAGTCACATTACCCCCAGGGTTCTTTCTAGCCCACCTCCCTCCCCAAATCAACCTGTCAGGACTGGCAGAGACCGACAGCATAATCCCCAATGCTGGTCCCAAGGAACCCAGCCAGATATTGGGGTCACTGGGGCACATGTTGACAGTTCTTAGAGAAAAGTGTACAGGATGCACCTGGACAATTGGTCCCAGTTTCTCTTGAGGGAAAGATGGAAGAAGCAATTTCTTTGTTGATAAGACTCAGATTCAAGTGGTAGTTTATCATGTGCCTGCTGAAGACCCAGGAATTGCCCCAGGCTTTAATAGCAGTGGTGGTGATGATGATGACGATGATAGGAGGCCAGGAGGCAGAGCCGACACTTACTGAGCACTTACTACATGCTGTTTATGTGAATTGCATGATTCCATTCCTGCAACGACCTGAAGAGCCAGATGCTGTTATCACTTCTTCTCACAGATAAGAGGAACAGCAGCGCATCTCACTCCCTTGCCCAAGATCATACGTTTCATGACTTTGATTTCATTTTCATGCCAACCCTGGGAGGTCAATTTTATAATCACTGCTGTTTGGCAAAGGAACAGAAATGAAGTGAGTTAAGTGAGTTCATCACTTTCACAACTACTGATGAAGTGTCTCCTATGTGCCAAGCATTGTGGTTACGTCAGCGAACACCATGGCCAAGATCTCTTGCCTTGTAGCGCATGAATTTTAACTAAAATTTCCTCATTGAAAGGATTTAAACACAGAGTTTTCCTCCAGAGGCATCTTAACAATGTTTGGGAATGGGGCGATCGTTAGGGTTAGAGAAGAGTCGTAACAGGTGTCTTTGCTGGAATCCTCCTTCTCCCAAATCAGCACCTGAAGCAGGGGCTTATGAACAGATGGTTTATTTAGGGGGTGATCCCTGGGAACAGGAGTGGGAGATCTGGTAGAGTGGACTGGGGGAGGAGAGGGACCAGTAAGAAGATGACTTAAGGAGGTGCCCTGCGATGGACATTCATAGGGCCTTTCACCAGACTTGTCCCTTCAGGGGTTGAAGTGGAGAAGCCTTTATCCATCAGTTCCTATCATCCATTGGTTGAAGGTTATCCCTTGGGGCCTAGCTTCCTTGCACTCCCAGAGTGGCGCATGTGTTAGTGGTACAGTTTCTTTGAGCATCTCATGCTGCATATTAGACAAGCCTCAGGGTAGGACACATGTGCCATACAACACAGGCCTGAGGTTCACTGTGGCCAAGATAAGAATTAGAGGTGAGACCTGGAGGGCACAAATCAGTGCCCAAAACATGTCTCATCATCTTTTCATCAGCGGGATAGGCTTGATTTCACTGCAGTAATAAACAATTCCAAAGTCAGTATCTGGTAAGCCACGTAATACCTAACACATCAGATACATAAGGTAGTGGAATCTTCAAAAACACCCTGAAAGATAGGTATTATAATCTACTTAACCGATGAGAGAACTCAGCCCTAGAAAGGCAAAGTAACTGCCCAACGTCACTCACCTTGGTGGTGGTAGGACCAAGATTCAAACCCAGGAATTTGCAGCTGGGCTTTTAATGGTGTATTTGTCAGAACCTGGAGCATCAAAGGAAGGACTTCAGAGGTCACACAAATATAATTTAAATTTCATTTTTAAGTAATTTTTACCTATTTATAAACCCTTAAGTTTTAAAAAATGTACACTTAATTGTTACGTGTCAAGTTTTCACAAATAGGAGACATCCAAATCATGTCTTGGTTCATTTTCTTTGGATCTAGGTATAAAATACCTCCTGCCATAAATCAAGAGAGTGGTCGTCCTCAGTACCATTTGTCAAATACCTCCACATTTCCACCTTCCAGGGATGGTAGACTTATGCTTGGCCCCCTTCTGCTGAGTGGTCACATAACTAGTTCTGGCCAATGAGTTATGATCTTCAGGTCATGGCATTTCATTGCCAATGAGAGCCCCCCAGCATTCTTTCCCTCTGCCGAGGCAATGTTCCAGATTGTGGCTCCTCTGTCCTCCTGGGACCAGTTAAAGACAAAAGAGGGTTCCCAGTTGACCTGCTATCCACTTGTGTTGTGAAAAAGAAATAAACAGTTATAGTACTAAACCACTGAGATTCAGGGCTTGTTCATTAGTGCAGCAAAGCTTAGCTTACCCTGATTGATTAGAGATTATCCCAAGATCACAAGGTTGTTAGAGATTGGTTCTCCAGAATAGGACATTGAGACAGAATTTAGGGTGCAAGATGTTTATTAGCAATCAACTACTTGTGGAAGAGAAAGGGAGAAGGATGGGACAGAGGAAGAAGTTGAACTACATTCCCAGCCGGGCAAAGCTTTGGCCAACCCAGAGAAATCTCTAGAGTGAGTGTTGTCTACCGTAGTGTCTCATGTTGGAGCACAATGGTTGCAAGTTTATACCTTGTCCTCCCTCAATTACTCCATAGAAGCTGCCCTAAGATGGCATGACCTTGGCCAAAGTAGTCTTCATATCTGAGGCACATCCTGCGCAAGTTGGCCAGTGAAGGCCACTTGCAGACCACATCCCATGTGGCTGGGCAGAACATCCTTCCTTAAGAGGGATGGGAACAGAAGCTCTTTGTCCATTACACAAGAGCAGTTTTTCCCCTAAAGTTTGTATTACTTGCAACCATTACATGTATGAAGCAGGATCCTGACTCTAGCAAACAGAGTTTTTGATCACATCCCAGAAGTCAAACTTGGTTATTAAAACAGAAAAGGAGTTTATTCAGTGCTAGCTGTGTGGGGAGGCCCAAAGTCAAGCCACAGAACTAGCCTGCTGAGGACAATGCTTCTGTCCCCACATAGCACTGGGCTAGTTATAGGGCTGCCATTTTTCTTAGGCACTTGAACTGGCAACAACTGCTACAGGAGAGAGAGCGAGAAGGTAGGGGTTGGGACCCCCGTGGTCCCTTCAACTCCTTGCATCTCTTATTCCCATTCGAAGTTTAGCTTGGGCAGATCTATTGGAAGTGCCCTGATTGCATGAGATGCTGGAACACAAGAACTTGCCATTCAGTTTCTGTGGAGCAAAGAGGTCTCTGCCTCCCACAAGAGTCATAAAGTAGGGATCTCTTTAAACTGGAAAAAGAGGAATCTGAGCAGCCAAAAAAAGACAAATGTCCACTCAATGTGTGGGCAAACAAAATGGAGTTCAGAAGTAAAGTGAGTGGGTGCTGGAACTACTCAGAGGTGGCTCTGGTCAATCCTGCCCTGTGTGACATTCTTCTGCCCAAGCTCTGAGGTTCCCTCCTGCAGTCAGCATCCTCTCAGCTGTAGGGAGGAAGAAGCCCAGGCTTCATTTGATGAAGGCAGACGTGGCTCACCAGGGAGAAGAGAATTTTTTGTCCTACAATCCAAGCACTGCTGGTTGGTGGGAGGAGGGTTCATTCACCCCAGCGCAGGACCAGGAACTCATGCCGGCAGACGTGGTGCACGTGTCCATACACCCATTCATTCATTCCTCAAATACTCACCCAGCGTCTGCCATGTGTCAGGATCAACTGCAATGCCGGAAGTGCACAAACTTTGCCTTGAACTTCTCAGTGGCTGGTCTTTGTTATGTCTTTTTTTCTGGCAGCGTGTCTGCTCTTTGCCGTTAAAGTGCCTGCGTTCAAAACCCCAGCTCTGCTCTTTTCTAAATGTGGGGCTGCAGACAGCCAAATGACTTCACCTCCATTGGCCCCTGCTTCCTTATATGTATTAGTAAGACAAGATTAATGACACTGTCTACCTTCTACCGTGAACATGAGGGTTCACGGAGGGAAAACAAAGCTCAGGGCCGGGCATGGATTTTGTTCAATAAATATTAATTGTTGTTATCATCAACTGGGAGACAGAGGGCTAGGATGGGTACTGGCTGTTCTTGGCTTTCTGATTCTCACCCTATAGTTCTTATTTCCCACACCCTGCCAGACATACATCTCATTACTGTCACTTAGGGGCAATGATGCTGAGAAATACTGCAACACCCATCACAGCAACAATAATAATATTAATAGCAACTATAATTCTGAACACTTGCTCAATGTCATGGTCCACGCTAAGTTTTGCTACTCAAAATAGGGTCTTCAGATCCAGCAGCATCAGCATTGCCTGGTTGCTGGTTAGAAATGCAGAATCTCAGGCCCAGCCCACACCTCCCTCTGCCACCCTTACGGGGAATGGAAGTTTCCGGAATCTTCTTTCTTCTGGGGATTCATACAAACTAGATTCTGGTAGACAAGGGCAGCCTCCTTACGAAGGGCTCCAGGTCCTCACTATGGGAGGAAAAGCTCAAAGCGGAGAGTGCATACAAGAGCGATAAAGAGATCCAGGGACTGTGAGCAGAACAAGGACATCATGAAAAATCCA
This sequence comes from Arctocebus calabarensis, assembly GCA_963573935.1. NCBI lineage: Eukaryota > Metazoa > Chordata > Mammalia > Primates > Lorisidae > Arctocebus > Arctocebus calabarensis. The sequence continues at coordinate 22,219 of CAUYON010141427.1, forward strand.
GATCCTTCCACCCTGGAAAGAAGGTGGAGGATAAGCATCGACCTTACACAGTCTACGGAACTAAGGGAATTCAGGCCCTTCTGCTGCAATTAGTTGTTTGTGTTTTCAAGTCACTTGCATTTTCAAAACCGGTATTATTATGAGTAATTGCGTTAGTGACTCCAGAGTTGCAGATTCATGCTCATATAATTGCTCTTCCTGCTGGGCTCCTTATAAAAAATGATCCTTTCCATTGCTCTGTGTCTTGGCACTGAAAGTCACGTATAAAACGTGACACTGAACTCTCAAACGCACCAGGGCTTGCTGGTTCATGGCTGCATCCCCAGTGCTCAGAATTCTTCCTGGTGCATAGTAGGTGCTCAGGAAATATTTGCTTGAAGGAATGAATGCCTGCTTGATCCAGATTGACAAAACCGAAACTATACATCACCGAGCAGTATTGCTTAGCATGGAAGCCAGACTCAAATCAGCAAGTTGCTGGACAATCAGAATAATTTACGACAGCTGTTTGCAACTGCTCATCTTGAACAAAAAAGGGCAGGCTCCCTTAAAACACACAGAGAGCTGTATATTACAGTGCTGTACACACAATAGATTTTCTCTCTGCAGTGCTAGATTATTATCAATGTGTTATCATAAAGATAGGGAGCTAAGAATGGGAAATTGTGTTTTCTACAGATTTCTAGAATTCATTGATTACTTCATATTATCAACACTCAGAATAGAAGAGATGCTTGTAGAGAAAATTGTTGTCGGTGAGCTCTGAACCACTGTTCTTCCTCATGGAATCGCCTGCCTGAAGCAGGGTAAGTCTTACCAATCTCCAACTGGCTTCATTAGTCTTTAGACATCAGAGAAACCAATCCTTTGAGAAAAGCCAGGCTGGGCTGAATGAGGGGGCTCCGCAGCACCTCCTTGTGAAGCTCCAGCCCAAGGGAGGTCGGCGGCACTTTTAACCAGCCTTCTATCTTTGGTGACTGAAGCACAATTGACTTCCTTTCCACCATTCTGTTTCTCTGCCGGCTTAAAGAGGGACTATCCTCTTAGACTTGGACTGTAAACTCCATGAACCTCCTGTTTACCATTCTGATCATCGGTGTTCTCTATTTTCCGTTGAGGATGGTACCAAGAAAGAAAAAGAGAGAGGGGGAGGCTAAGAGCATAGAAAATGAAGGAAGGGGTAAAGGAAAGAATATAAAAAAAGAAAGGGGGAGGCCGTACACGTGTGGCTCCCGGGACCCCAGGCTCGACAGATTTGAACTGCAGCTCTGCGGTTGCTGAACTTGTGCTTTGAGGCCATAGGAAAACTGTCCAGCCTGTCTGGGGCCCGCTAGAGTTGGCAGGTGGAGCTGTGTCCTGCCAGAGAGCGAACAGCGTGCGCCGGGTCGGGTCTGGGTGGGGGCTGAGAACCAGACTGCGATGTTGCGGCTCTGGAGGGGACAGAAAGACAAGGCCTAGTCAATGGGGGCGAAGCGATTAAGATTTATTTGGAAAAGATTTCGTCCTTGTCGTCTGTCCTCATAGCTGCACCCCTGGTGTCGTGGACGGCCCGCTCGGTTAGGCTGCCTGGAGCCGCGTGGTCTGATGCCTTAGGAACTTCCTTCACTGCGGCTCTTTTTTAACCCGTAACCTGGTGATGTTGGCGTAATTCACCAAAATGACAAACACAAAGGGAACGAGGAGAGGCACCCATTACATGTTCTCTAGGCCTTTCAGAAAACATGGAGTTGTTCCTTTGGCCACATAGATGCGAATCTACAAGAAAGGGGATATAGTAGACATCAAGGGAATGGGTACTGTTCAAAAAGGCATGCCACACAAATGTCACCATGGCAAAACTGGAAGAGTCTACACTGTTACCCAGCATGCTGTTGGCATTGTTGTAAACAAACAAGTTAAGGGCCAGATCCTTGCCAAGAGGATTAATGTTCGTATTGAGCGCACTAAGCACACTAAGAGCCGAGATAACTTCCTGAAACGTGTGAAGGAAAATGATCAGAAAAAGAAGGAAGCCAAAGAGAAAGGTACCAGGGTTCAACTGAAGCGCCAGCCTGCTCCACCCAGAGAAGCCCACTTTGTGAGAACCAAGGGAAAGGACTGAGCTCCTGGAACCCGTTCCTTATGAATTCATGGCATAATTCATGTTATAATATATAACATAGCACACAGGAGTACCAGTGGACCCATGTTTTTAGGTGCAAGAACCTATTTATTCCCCATGAGCTCGTGACATAATAGGTGTACAGTGTAGCACTCAGGATAACCCCCATAGACCCCACGTAACAGTGATACAAGGTGCTGGAACCTATTTCCCATGAATTCAAAAGTCAGTCAACACTTTATCACATTCAATGGCAAGATGCCTCCCACTGAGCTACTGGAACCTTTTCCCTATGAATTCATGGCACGGTAGATGAAAATAATAGCCCACTACTACTGTAAAAATGTTTCTTGTTTATTCACTAAAAGTGTGATTTCCGGCTCGGTGCCTATGGCTCAACAGGCTAAGGCGCCATCCACGTACACCTTAGCTGGCGGGTTTGAATCCAGCCCAAGCCCACCAAACAATGATGGCTGCAACCAAAAAATGGCCGGGCGTTGTGGCGGGCGCCTATAGTCCCAGTTACTTGGGAGGTGGAGGCAAGAGACTCGCTTGAGCCTAGGAATTGGAGGTTGTTGTGAGCTGTGATGCTATGGCACTCTACCCAAGGTGACAACTTGAGGCTCTGTCTCAAAAAATAATAATAATAATAATAAAAGTGTGATTCCCCCCCCCCAAAGAAGTATTAAAGCAAATTTTCATGTGTCATAAAAAAAAAAAAAAAACAGAAGAGAGAAGGGGCGCAGCATGCAGGCTGCCTGGCCATGAAGTGGCCATCCTCTGCCTTTCTGGTGTCCATCTCGTCCTCTTCCCTGTGGTGGCTCTACTGCCATATTCTCTGTCATTCCATTGTCCTTATTGTCTGTAACATACTCCTCCACAAGTTAGAGACTTGAAGCCACAGTTTGTTATTGCTCTTTCTCATGACTCTGGGTCAGGGCAACAGTTAAAGTCCAGCAAAGATGGCTGTCTCTGAACCATGTCTGGGGCCCTGGCAGGAGGCAGAGGTGGGAGATCCACCAGGCATAGACTGGGTATTCCTTTCCCTCCCCCTCCATGTTGCCTCACTGAGTGGGAAGGGACAGAGAGAGCACCTCACAGCCTGCCTGGGCTCTGAGAAGGGGAAAAGACGCTGCTACTGCATCACCATGCTCTGTTGGCCTAAGAAGTCACAGTTCAGAATCCAGAGAACAGGCTGTAGACCTCAGCCCTGCCTTCAATGGGACTGAAAAATTCACAGCATCTATAATCTACCACAGCAGAGCATGCTTTTAGTGTTTGCTGTTCTTCCTTGAAGGCATTTGATGCTTCTTAGTTCAGAGAGGCCATGGCTTGCAGGTGGATACCACACCCACAGAGGACTCCATGGTTTGTTCTTTTGGGGGGGGGGTCTGGGGCAGCCCCTCTCAATGCTGCCATGCTGGTGGGCCGGCATCCCTGCCCCTCTGCCCAACCCCCAATGTGCAATTGTAGCACCACCCCCCTACCTTCCATCCGTGGTAGAATGGAAGACCTGGCTCAGGATCTGCACTACTGAACCCTAGGTTCATGAAAGGAAATAAATGTAATATCCACAAAAGGGGTTCCATGGCTGCCAAGTGTAGATTAAACAAAGCTAAGCAGATGGCTGCTGCTCACAGGGTTAGGCAGCAAATAGAAACGCATACCAGGGTGGCACCTGTAGCTCAGTGGGTTCAAACCTGGCCCAGCCCAGCTAAACAACAATGACAACTGCAACAAAAAAAATAGCCAGGCTTTGTGGCAGGTGTCTGCAGTTCCATCTACTTGAGAGGCTGAGGCAAGAGAATTGCTTAAGCCCAAGAGTTTGAGGTTGCTGTGAGCTGTGATGCTACATCACTCTACCAAGGGCAAAATAGTGAGCCTCTGTCTCAAAAAAAAAAAAAAAAAAAGAAATGGGGCAGCACCTGTGGCTTAGCGAGTAGGGCGCCGGCCCCATATGCCGAAAGTGGCGGGTTCAAACCCAACCTCAGCTGAACTGCAAAACAAAAAAAATAGCCAGGCCATTGTGGTGGGCGCCTGTGGTCCCAGCTACTTGGGAGGCTGAGGCAAGAGAATCGCCTA
>CAUYON010141431.1:0-18957 GCA_963573935.1 Arctocebus calabarensis
GTGGGGTCTTGGGGTCTTGGTGTGTGCCACACCTTTTGGGGGCAAAACACGATTGTAAGAGGGTCTTTTCCTAACAAATGCAACCAGTGTAACATGGTTTCTTGTACCCTCAATGAATCCCCAACAATTAAAAAAAAAAAATTGGGCACTTAATCTGTTAGGAGAATTTAGCTGCTTTTAAAAAAAATCAAATTCAAGGTACTGTAGAATCTAAAATAATGTAAATTCTCAGCGAATAAGATTTAACAATTAAATTTTTTTAAATTATATTCTAGTCTGATGGAAGTATAAAAACTGATTTTATAGTTTATAGTAACTGCTATACTTTATCAAAAATATATATTTATATATATTTGATATGTCAAATAAATTTTATATCAAATATATAGAATAGTTCTTTTAAAGGTTCAACCAAAAGAAAATCCAGTTAATTGGAATTTGTTTGTTCCTTAAGGATTCTTGTTGCTGTTAGTAAGATTTAGAAAAACATAACAATTGTAAAACTAGTATATAATAAAACTGAATATCATTAAATTTATAAGTTATACATTTTTTCTATTTTCAGACATTGATAAGTACACACACACACACACACACACATATATATATCAAGTGTTTACACAGCTTATGTTATTTATTTTTCCCAGTAACCCTGATAAATACACTGATATCAAGTTACTCTCTGTGGAGAACATTGTAATTGATGAAACTAAAATTCAAACTCAGACCTTCACAGTCTGTGCTTTTTCCATTCCACTTTTTTTTTTCTCTAAAAATTCTTAACACTTCTAAAATTTTGACTCAACTGAAATCATTAAAATCATCTGTTAGATTTGATTATCAAATAGAGGCCATACTAAGATCACATCACAAATATTATACCTGAATACTTATTATTATTTCTTCTTATTGTCTTTTATTTACAAAATAAAACTCTTATAGTATTACTTACAGGTTAACATGTGCCTGAGAGACTTAAGTCATCTTTCAGGACCAAATAAATATTTTCACTTTGTTTGTGATTTGAAAAGTTGCTGGTTGATGCTAATGCAGCTTATTAAAATCTCTTTGCCTATGGATAAATTTCCTTCCCTCTTAAAAGTCTAATTCATCTGACACCATTTGCTAAAATAATTTAATTTGCTATTGTTCTCTCTTTGCTATCTGTTTCAAGCTCAATCCCAGGGAACTGGACACAACATCATACAACTTGAGTTAGACAACTCATTCATTGATGCTAACTTCTATAGCAAGCATAGCTATTGTCTAGCTGCCTGGAGAAGTTGCATGATATTATTATCACTGATGCTCACTATTTTATGTCAAATCTGTCTAGAATGTAATGTTAAAAGAAATTTCAAGGAGACAGGAGCAACTAGTTCCATGTTAGCACTTAGTTAGAAAGTCTTTTTTAAAGGCCATATTTGCAAACATTTTGAATCCCCAAAACCAGTGTGTTACACTTTTTTAGCACACCATTGGGCAGATAAATAAAACAAAGATCTTAATGTCATTGAAAGTTCTGGCTTTCAGTATTTTTTCCTAGTGAAGTCAGTTAAGATCCTGGATTTCTTGAAGCTTATGTTGATTATCAATCATCTATAATCTCTCACGTATCACACATATTACATTCTGGCACATGTTAAATGACACTTCATTGGAACTCATAAAAATTGCATCGTTTTTGTAAAATCCAAAAAAGATTTTATCTACTTTTTTTTTTATAGGCTAAAAACTGATTCCCAAGATTCTGTGGGGGAATCCATGAAAATTGTTCTCACATGTTGATTAGACAGCCCCAAGTAATTTTCATTACATCAGTTAAATAAATAGTATTTAACAAATATGGCAAATAATATCTTTTACTGTTTCTAACACTGTTATTGATTAAGAGAGTAGCTCTGAAACCAACCCGTGAAGCAGCCTACATGTTATGTAATAGAAGAATAGTTAAGTAAATTGGGTATAGCCACATAAAGATATGCTTATGGGGCAACAAAATTGAAATTCATGAAAATACGGCATAATATGGAGAACTTTTGTTATTGAAAATAGAAAAGTATGATTGCAATAATGGAAAATACTTACAGAAAAATACTTATAGAAAAATAAATCACAATGTTAATAACAGTTGGTAAAGTTAATTATGGTTAACTTTTTTTTTTTTTTTTTTTTGGTGAGTCAGAGTTCCTGAGAGAGTCCAGGGAGACTGCATGGTATCGTAGCTCACAGCAACCTCAGACTTTTGGTCTCAAGTGGTTCTCTTGCCTCAACCTCCGAAGTAGCTGAGACTACAGGTGCCTGCCACAATGCCCAGCTATTTTTAGAGAAGGGGTCTCCCTGTAGCTCAGGCTGGTCTGGAGCTTTGAGGTCAGGCGATCCGCCCACCTTTGCCTCCCAGAGTGCTGGGATTACAGGCGTGAGCCACCACCCCTGGCCTTGTAGGTAACTTCTTATGTTTGTCTTTTTATTTTTAAAATATTCTACTATGAGCATTCACTACTGATCTAATAATTTTAATGCAGACGTATAAATATTTAGAGTTACAAGGTTAATCTTATTTCTCATTCTCTCTCAGATTTGTTTTTATCTGCCAAAGCAAATCTCCTGAATAAATACTTACATGGCACATGCACTCACTTGGAATTCACCATCTGCAATAGTTATTGTTTGTGGTACACTGACCTTAACTTCAAATTTCGGCAGCACTGTAACCAAAGAGAAATGTACTTCAGCTCCCATGATCGCTGGTGAGCATACTTATTGCAACCATGTAGCTAAATACACTTTCATAAGCAATATTTTTCTTTATATACATCTGCACAGACCATGTTTCAATCACCCTAAATTCTGAATGGTGCCAAGGTACCATAGCATGTGACAGTGTCTCTTCAATGATCAATTCTTCCCTTTTCCTTCCTCTTTTCAATTTTCAGAATTTCACAGTTTCATTGTTATTGTAATTGCGTAGATACTTACTAGAAGATTGTCTGGATTCTAGAAAATGAATGTTTCCTTGGGCAAAATGGTGGGGATCCGAATAAAAATACTGAGAAGTGAGGAGCGAGAAAAAATTAACTATAAAACAGATGAGGCCAAGAAAGGAAGGTGGTAGAAAAGCAAATCAAGCTTCATTTCTTTTTGCCTAAGTCTAATATAAAAATTGTTTTATGTAGTCCTTCGCACTTTTCATTCATATAGAACAACCACAAATAGTAATTGGTTACCGTATCTCTTAACAGTGAATTGGTGTGTCACTGTTTTTCCTGATTTTCTTTTCACAACAACAGAATAATCTCCAAACATTGGTTCTGAAATTAATTGGAATGAGAGTTGAGTAATGTTTTGGAAAGAAGTCACATTTTGCCACTGGAAAATCCTATTGTTTTCAGGATCCTGGAAAATAATGAAAAAATAAAAACAATCAGAGATTGATAAAAATATTATTCTTTCCTTCTATATTTTGGGTACTTTCTGTAGTTATTAAAAGTAAAGAAAGTGCTATCATTTTATTGAACTTATTATCTCAAATTCTAAAAATTTCATAATTTCCCCAATGCATTCAAATTCACAATATATCTCTGATAAGGCCATAAAGGATTAAAAATATTTATAACCTAATGCTTTTGATTTCGATATTTCTGAATGAGAGTTACATAGTTAAAGAATCAAAAAGTCAATGTGTGTGCTCTACAATAAGTATTCTCCAAAGCAGAGTAGACTTATACCACATAGGGCCATAAGGAGATACTTATTCTAACAAATATTTATAAAAATTGTCATGAGTTTTTACTAATCTATACCTAAGTTGGTCATGAATTACACACTGCATAGAAAAGCTGCTAAATGGAAGTTCTATGATAATATAGGGTTGATAATGCCAGCCTTTCTCCTTTATTTCAGTATACTGTTGCTTCCATGAGATTGGTTCAGTAAATTCATTGATATCCTTCAATTGTGATTAAAGAGACCTCGACAAAAAGATATTTACAAAGAGACAGAAACATTATTTACTTACCCTCTCTCTCATATATATATAATATGTATATATATATTTATTAGGTATATATATACTAGTATACATATATGCATATCTATGTACTGATATACTATGTATATATATATTCACAGGGGCTTTCAAATGTATCCAGGGCCAAACTTCTCTAGAGACTGAAACCAATAGCAAGAGATTTCATTAACTATTTTCTGAAAGCAAACAGTGCATTTTATAATAATAATCATGTTCTAGCACATTTCTAAATGTTTAGATGTTTATGTTTTTTAATTCCTTAAAACAAGATATGGCTAAATTAAGACTGAGAAGGGCTGGTAGACAAATTAAGTAATTTCAGAATATATACCTCCCTTAGAAAGAGCCCAACCTTTTATTTTCCATAAAAAGTCTGCTCTAGAAGCAATGAATTTTTATGTAAATCTTCAACTGATGCCCTACACTGTGTATGCACATAAATACTTCTTTTCCTCCTTTTTCAGTCATTTTAATTTCTAGTTATGTATAATTAAAACTAGACACACAGCATTCTCTATCTGAATATTTAAAGAAGTAGGTAATAAAAGCAGATCTCTTACCTGAACTGTGATTAAAGGATACTGAAAGAGGAAAAAAAATAGATTAATACGGTAATAGTGCAACATTCTTGCCAAATATTGGATTATAAAGATTATACATATTAATTTAAGATTGAAATTCAGCCCTCTCTTCTCCAGAGGATAAAGTTTCTATAGCTAAAGATGCCAGGAAAACCCCAAAGGTGAAAGAAATCTCAAATGTTTTTGGTAAGTGGGAAGTAGGTTCTGCACTGTTTTCTTTATGTAATGAAAAGACCTTAAAAATGATAAATCAACTCACTACAAATGAAAGTTTTACACTGAAGTGTGAAGTTAGCATTGAAACTATATCTACATAGCACCCCATGTTGGAAACTTATTTCTCTACATATGAAAAGCATCCTGAAGACTCAGGATAACAATGCATGTGTAACAATGAATTTGTTTAACTTGTTTAAATTGCATTGGACCATACAAAATTATTGAACTCACCAAATCCTCTACAGGCCTGAACTTGGTATCCAGTGTCACAACGCGGAATTGAACTAAAAAAAAAAAGAGAAGGAGATGAAATTTTTTCCTTGTTCCTTCCCCCTTCAGGTATGATTATTTGTAAATACGCATAGAAATTAATTACTTTTCTATCACAAAATACTATGCTCCTCTCTCCTCTAGCTCTGATTAGATCCTTTGAGATTTGGGTTCCCCAAGAATGCTCCCATGTTGCATCTTTGTAGTTCCTCCTTTTACTCTCCTTTACTATCACCAATGCTGAAAATCAATAGAGATATTTCCAGAATTGGTAGCAGAATTAGCCACAGAAGAACAAATCTGAAACATATATGATATGAGATAAACATAATTTTCCTAGAAAAATTTATTGATGCTATCAAACAGGTTAATTTTAGCAGAATTATAGAAAAATGTTTTAGTTACTTTTGTATGCCTAGCTGTCACCACAGCATTTTAGTAAATCCAGAAGAGAAAATATAATTCAGCAAAAATCTCACTACAAGGGGGTTTAAGTATTTTATTTCTTTACTGGAAATCATAGAAAGATCTAATACTAATCAGAATAAATTGTGTAGGTGCTTTTATCCAATCCTTTAATTTTATAAATGGGAAAACTAAGTCCCAGAAATCAGAATTTACTTGAATTACAGAGTTTATAATCATTTATCAACCAGCCAAGACTAAAACTAAACCCTCTGAATCTCAGTGTGGTGTCCTTTCTGCTATTTTTACTTACAGCAATAATAAAGAAAATAGAAAGACTGTATGTAGGTTGCCATATTGATGATTGCTTCCACTAGTATGAATAATAATAATATTAAATACCTTTTATAGGGTCATTACTGCATATTAGGCATTATTTTACCTTGGCTATCTTACTTTATTCACATAATATTTCTATAAGTGAGATACTTTTATCTCGATTTTACAGATAAAATAATTGATCATAAAAGAGGGTTAATTAGCTTGCCCATTTGATAAATTATGGAGCAGCAATTCAAAACAAGAAATTATTCTTCACATCCCATGTTTGTTATACAGGCATTGTGCCTATAGGCCTGTCACTAGAATTTGTAAACAGTGAAAGTGGCATGCAAAATTTTATGAAGCAAAGCATTCAATGACTGGAGTTGGAGGGTTCCATTTCATAATCTAGAAAACCAGTAAGAATTTTGATACTTCACAATTCCATGACATTAAAGATGAATTTAAAACTAAAATCCATGTACTTAAACCTTCTCAGTTTGGAGAATGCATTTCTCAAGTCAGTGGTATAAAGGAAACATAAACACTGACTTACCTTTCTCTCCAGATTTATAGATGGGTTTATCTGCCTGAATAAAAGTTATCTTCTCCTCTGAAGTGATTGATACAGCTCTCCTTTCTGACATTGTAAGAGTATCTCCCTTAGCCAACAAGGTCACAAAAGCCAGCTGTTCAGAGGACTTCTGAGAGACCTAGTTATGTGGAATGGCAGAGAAGAGGAAAATTATTTTTAGATGTTGAGATGATAAACAGTATCTTAATTTGAATTTTCAGGGTAAGAGAGACTTGCAAACCCATTATTTCCTAGTGAGAGACTTCATGGTCATTTGTTATCAATGCAATTCCCTTATTGACCATGAGGATACATTCTAATAAACTAAATTTTTGCATTTTCTTGTCTTTTATTTTTGTTTGCTTTCCTGAGTCCTGACCTCCTTCTTTCCTTTATCTAGATTCTCTTTCCCCATACTATAGAATAGTTTTACTGTCTAAAAAGCAGTAGCTATCTCATTATCTCTCCCTACAACATGTTCTGTTGAAGGTGTAAATTTTCCTTTTATTTCTTACCTCTCAGGAATCCTCTGATCTTCCTCCCTAACTTCTACAATCTTATTGATAGTTACTGCTTTTTGGATAGTAAATCCTATGTGAAATAAGAAATCCTAATCTAAAATAAGATTTTTTAACTCTCTAAAAATAGTTTTTTAAAAATAATTTAACTTTTTCATCAGAAGTTCTGAAATGTCAAATTTGGTACCTCACCTTGAAATTTGCACAAGCATAGAAATTATCCTCTTCCACAGACTGGTCAAAAATAATGGTATTGGATCCATCATATTCTAAGACAACACTCAAGGCTACAGATTCATTAAGGTTTAAGAGATGGAGACAAGCTTTTTCTGTAGAATAACTCTGCATCACCGAGGAAACCCATAGGATGTATTGCCTATGCAAAGAAAGTAACCAAGACTCTAAGCAAATGTAGAAGTGAAGAGCATCCACAAAATTTTTCACAGACAGTACTACCATCACTTGGGTATTCAGAGAGCAGTATCTTAGGGAAAAGATGTGAGTTCTTTTCCTACTTGCTTAAAATTTACAGGAAAAACAAACAATTGATCTCAGAAGCTGAGATAGTAAATCAAATAATCAAATTTTAACATGAAACATATTTAATAAGGTCAGTTTACTAGCATTTTAGTATAAGCAGAAAGTGTACTATGTCCTTACGGTTCTGAAGCCACAGCAGCAGTAAAATGAAGCAAAAAGATGCTTATCAAGATGGTAGGCACCATTTTATCCCAACGCCTGAACAATACCCACACCAAGATAAGGAATTCATTTGCTCTCTCTCTCATTACAAAACAACTGCCTCAACTCTACTGTTCCCTCCTGTCTTTTTCTCTGTCTCTCTCTGTATGTTGCTGCTTTTATAGTCATACACAATGGAAGATCAATTACTTTTTGGCACAAGTATCATGAGACCCAGCAATCATATTTAGATCACTTCTCTTATTACTTCTCTACGGGGTGTCACTTTATACACAACTTCCTGCTTAAGTTCCCTGGACTGCTGCTCTGTGTTTGAAATCAGTAGCACAGATTTCGGGAAGGGAAGAAAGAGAAGAATGAAAGAAGTCATTGTGCAACACTTAGGAATTCATTCGTTTATTTTAGCACCTTATTCACAGGGCTGACCATAGCATCAAAAGCGTTACTACACAGTAATTAGCACTTAGAAGAAAAATACTTCTCCAAATAGCTGTTCCCAAAAGGTAAATTTTCCATGCTTCTGAGAAATATCGTATAACTAATGTTGCCAAAAACACATATGCAAACAGATATTTCAATACCAGTTTATTTTACAGCTAACCAAAACTGTGAAGTTATTCTATTAGAATATCATAACAGAATTCAACATTAAAAAAATGTTGCACAATGTAAGGGTAGATGGTACACCTTTCTGTGGGGGACACAACTACAAGAGGGTCTCTATCTAACAAATGCAAATATTGCAACCTACTTGTGTGCATCCTCACATTCATCCTCACTGAAATAAAAGTAAATAAATAAAATAAATAAATAAAGTTGATCTGTGTTCCACATTTACTATGATTTTCTTAGTGAAGCAAGAGAGAGACAAAATCCAAAAGAACTTTATCTTAAATATGACTGTAATACACTTCTACAAGGTACATGAACCATGCCAAAGAAATTGGAAGCTTGACAGAGTCCCCAGCATGTTAATTCCCCCTTTGTCTTCTCTTCTCATCTCCCTTTTTAAAAACATTCCTTTTACTTTAAGTACTTATGGAGGTAATACATGGTTTGAAGGAGGTGACACTAGTTAAGACAGGAACTGGTATTAATCTTTTAGAAATATGCCTTCAAGTACAAAGGAAAGAACAACAAAAACAATTATAATACAGTAGTTAATGGAGGTCCCTGGAGTAAAACGCAGGCATCTCTGAGCTTTAGGAAAGGTGGGACTAGGTCTTCCTTGTCAACTACATTTCATATTCTAGGGCAAAATTGTGTTCATAAAAAGCCTGATGAAGTGCTCTCAGTAGAGTTGAGACGTTGCTCCCTTACCCACTCCCATTTAGAAGTTTTGTTTTTGTCTTTCTTCTAACCCTGCCTAGGAGTCCAGCTCCTTTACAATCTCTACTACAGAGCTAATTAATCTTCAGTTTGGGGCCTGTCACTTTTAAGGTTTAATTTCTTTCTACTGGAACCTCCAACTGTTACCTCCAACTGGAACCTCCAACAGGGTCTCTGTTTTTGACCCTCTCATAGCTTATTAGACTTACTATTGGAAACATTCTGCCCACTTCACTGTCCATGCTCATGAAGCAAACTAAGTCATTGGCTTCCAAAATAACTGAAATGCAGCAACTTTTATTCACCAACTTCCAAGAAAAATAGCACCACAAGGCAGAGGGATTATTTATTCCTCAGGCTGATAAGCTAAAGCAGTGGAACTTATCTAAAGTATTTCTGTTTTTCCAAATGTAAAATTTTTATGCTGAGTAAATGACTCTATTACTCTTAAATTTAATCAATACAATTTATTAACAAAAATATATGTTGTATACTATTCTTTTAAATTATCTTGGTAGCTAGCACATTTTCATGATATCTCTTTTTACAAATATGGAATACTCTTACATAACTTTATCTCATTTACATACATGGTCTTCAGGTTAAAGGGCCATTATCCCAGAAAATTCAGATATGAATCCAACAATATCTATTGAGTACTTGTTATGCTCACCAATAGTGATAGGTTCCTGAGAAAATGAGATGAATAAAATATGATTCTCTAAAAAAATTTACTTTCTGTTAGAGAAAGAAAAAAAGGAAGGAAGAGAAAGAGGAAGAAAGGACAGAATGAAAGAAGATGTAGGGAGAAAGGCAAGGATACAGGGTGTTAGGATAGGAGAAAGGAAGGTTAGGAAGGAAGGGCAAGGATGAAGGAAGGGAGGGAATGTAGAAGAGGAAGCATATTTGCTGAGTACCAGTATGAAATAGGCAGAATGTCATGTACTGGTATTTATACCAGCTCATTTAATCCTCAGAAAACATAATTTTGAATTTGTTAATATGGAACCAATTCCTGTTGATACACAGATGAATAAAACCATTTCTTTCCCAATCCAACTCTGCAAGATTATAAACATAAAGTGCAATGCCAGGTGACACCAAGAGTATTCGATATTTGAACTATGAGCAATGCTCTACAGAACTGAATTAAAATTAGAAGTGAGAAATTTGTGGAAGAATTTAATAAGGAGATAATTTTAGGATTGCAAACAATAACAGTATGAAGTATTTTCCAGGTCAAGTAGAAATGTAAGAAACTGCTAGTGAAGTTAATAGTTTTTTAAAGAACATTATAGAATTATAACCAACTATCATGTGTTTAAGAAATAATTTTAAAGGCTGGGCGCAGTGGTTCATGCCTATAATCCTAGCACTCACAGAGGTCAAGGCATGTGGATTGCTTGCGCTCACAGGTTTGAGACCAGTCTGAGCCTGAGCCAGACCTCATCTCTAAAAATAGCCAGGCATTGTGGCGAGTGCCTGTAGTCACAGCTATTTGGGAGGCTGAAGCAAGAAAATTGCTTGAGCACCAAGAGTTTGCAGTTGTTATGAGCTATGACACCACAGCACTCTACCAAGGGCGACAAAGTAAGACTCTGTCTCAAAAAAAAAAAAACAGAAATAGTATTAGTAGGGAGAAAAATAACTGAATTAAAAAAATAATAATAGTAGATGTGGTTCAGCTGGAGAAAAGAATATGGTATGAAAAATTCAATGAACCTATTGAAAAAGGTTTTGATTGCCTTGTGAGAGGTCCTTTTACTTGTTTTAGGAGTTTGAATGTTACAATAAACAGAAACAAGTGTAATAATTTTTATGCTCCATGGAGAACAGAAAAGAATGGAATAATGGTACAAAAATCATATGAAAGTTTGCTCAAAGAGAATCATAGGGTGCAAAGGTAAGACCTGAACAATGGCAATATCTCTCCAAGTGATATGTAAATTCCAATTCTTAGAACTTGAAGCTGTTTGATATGAGGTTGAAGAAGAAGAAGACAGTGAGGTTGACACTGATGGTGAATGCCATTGCAATCACAGAGGCAGGGAAGACAAAAGAGATACATAGATGAAGTGATGATTTCAGTATGAACTATAAAGTATGAGGTGACCACAGTACAACAAAAAGATGATATGCAGTAGATGGCTGAAATGATAAATCTGGCACTCTAAAAAAACCTATAGATTTGGGAATCATTATTCAACAGAGATGATATTTAATATTATGGACAATGATAAAATTATATGGGGAAATCATTTATAAAGGGAAAGAAGACAGCCAATGATAAAGACTGATGAACATCTGTCTACCTTGCCACTTTGGCTGGGTGATGTCCACAGACATGGGACCATAAAGGTTTACATTCCAAGCACCACTGAGTTGAATCCAAGGTAATGCCTTGAAAAGTTGTTTTCACATTATATGTTTTACAAAGTTTTTAAACAACAAAAAAATACTTTGTTGATTTTCCCAGATGTGTAGTAAGTCATAGTACATTTTAAAAGTCAAAATAAAATAAATATAAAATTTATTTCAGTTCCTGAGAGTCCCTTGTACTTCTAGTTCACCTTAATGAAGTATGTGAGCCCACACTACAAAATAAGACCATATTGCCTAAGACTAGTAATGAATAGGCAGTTAATTAAGCTTAAAAATAAACAGAGCTATTCAGTTCTTAATGGTGCAATCTATTGAAAGAGAAATCACCTTTTCCTCAAAAAGAAATATGCTGCTCAAACAAGTGAAACTGCCCTCTTGTTCTCTGATATTTATCTCTTGTATCAGTGATTGATGGAATTCTCAGGGCAGCACCTATGGCTCAAAGGATTAGGGCACCTGCCCCATAAACCGGAGGTGGCAGGTTCAAACTCAGGAAAAAAAAGAAATATCCTGCTTGAACAAGTGAAATTGCCCTCTTATTCAGATGTTTATCTCTTGCATCAGTGATTGATGGAATTCTCAAGAAATTTCTAATGCCTACCTGTGGATGAGTGGTTACAAAAAAGTAACAGGGGGGGAGAAACAGCTTAGCTAATGAAGAGCCAGGTGAATACTTATAGTGTGACTTTGTTTGCAAAGCCATATTTTTTCAACTCTGCAATGTTCCACAGCATCAAAAGGTATGATTTTATCATAAAGGTTCACGAATCTTAAATAATAATGCTCCATCCAAGCAAACATACTGCTAGACATATAAATAAACAGACAAATGTCAAATGTAGTCTTACTAAACACTACTACCAATACAATAGATCAGGTATCTCTAAGTCTATAAATCTTTCCTTTACTAGAGAAAATATTAAAATCTCAAAATGGTGGGAGAATGAGGTGTAGAAAGGACGTATAATAACAAAAAAAAATATGATGCAGCATTTGTAAGTATACATCACTAAAACCACCATCTTTCTGGGAATTTTGCTACTTTACTTGACAAAACATGGCTTTAACAAAACAGTCTCCAACTAATATTATATGCAATCAACCAAGAGACTTTTTTTATTTGCTCAAAACTATTTATTGATGTATATTTTAGGTGTTCTAATTGGGTAGAAAACAAGAAAATGATATATTGCTTCTTTTTAAAAATATAGTGATATACTTGTTTAGATAAACACAACAATAACTCCAGACTCTTTAAGTACAATGAAAGAGAAAAATAAATTTTAGGAAACTTTATTTTAGAAGGTAGAGTCAAAGAGGTGCCACTTGAGAATTCTCAGTAATTAAGGATGGAAGAAGATTGAAAGGGCTGCAGGGAAGTGGGAAAGAATTATGGCCTTCTAGACAAGAAAGTCGGAAAGGACCCTGAAGTGACATGAGGAATTTTGGTTGGGTGTGACCTAGTTAACTGAGTATATACTGTTCCTACGATACATAACTTCTAGCCTGTGACCCATGTCCTCCAGCCCAGGAATGATCCCGCCATAAAACAGAGCCAATGATTCCCCCGTAAAACCAGGTAAGGATCCCAGCACAGAACAATGCATACTATACCACAAACATCATGAGACTAACACACAAGCCATACCATCACTAGTAAAAGAAAGCTTAATAATTATTAATATAGAGTATAGAAAATCAGATTTACATGACACCTGAGGTAATCCACAACCAATAAAGGCCTAAGGAGAACCAATGGGAATTCTTACAGATAAATGTAGGAGGAATTGGGATGAACATACTAATATTGGTAGATGGCCTTTGTAAGGAGCCTCCTCTCACTCGAGAGGGAGACCTTTCCCACTTTCCTGGGAATCAATGTTTATCTCTGCTTTTCTCTGAATAAAAATTACGCTTCTCTCTTTGCTATAATGGTGTCCCAGCTGCCTCATTTTTCCACTCTCCCACTTTATTGCTCTCTTTGACTCAATTGAACCTGCTAGTTCTGCTTGGTGAACCTGGTCTATTAAGCAGTTCGGAGGTGAATTCTCACCTGTAACATTCAGGTTTTTAATTTTATTTTTATTTAAAAGCCAGAGGTCTTAATCTCATGTTATATTCCATACCCAGGACTGATGTCACACTTGAGCTCAAATAAGCCAGATGATGCAGCAATAAATAAAACATAGAAGAAGCTAATTATAAAACTGAGACCACAGAAAAATTTAATTTTGAAATCTAGGTGTTAGGCTTAAGGGTTGAGGTATGATTTTTCCTTTCTTCTTCAGTGGGAGAAGGAATAAATGTTCGCTAACCTAGTATTCTGGGTACCTCTGAGTTGGTAAAACTCTCCATTCTTCTGTCATAAATTCTTAGGTTGATAACAGGTAGCAGGTTAATTAAGTGGTTCTGTGAAGAACAGGAGAGGCACTGGGAAGTTGTATTCTTGTTTTCTTTGTATCTTTTCCCTTTTCTTGCTAAATAATAAAATAAAGCAAAATAACCTTAGCTGGAGTAGTCCTGATCCACTTCACTGTGATCTGAGCAATCTCCAAGATGACACAGGAGAGAGGACCCCAGAATGGGTCCATTTGAAGGCCAAGTGGGTTGTTAGAGTCATGTGAGAAGGAACTCAAGAGTGAGCCCACTCAAGAGTGAGTCCACAAGCAAAAGCATGTTTACTAAGAATGGAAAAGAGGAAATGTGGCTGGAGGGAGGGTAATTGGTGGGTCCACACCTACAGTGCGTCTTAGAAGGGTACAGGTGAAACTCACTAAATGTAGAATATGAATATCTGAACACAATAACTAAGAAAATGCCATGAAGGCTATGTTAACCTGTTTGATGAAAATATTTCAAACTGTATATAAAACCAGCACATTGTACCCCATGATTGCATTATTGTACACAGCTATCATTTAATAAAAAAAGAATAGATATAATAATAGAAAAAATTTAAAATACAGTGAACAAAATAAAGAATGTTTTATATACTTCCACTTCCATTAATAATGAAATAGTGGATTGGAATAAAAAAAAAAGAAGAAGCAAGTGTGTGTGGCTGGCTGCCTGTTTCTATGCTTGTCTCTTGGCCGCATATTAAACAGAGGGAGGATTGTCAGTAAATTTCTTGGGAGAGGGCTAGAAAGTTAAATAGGAGCAATTTAAACCACATGGAGTTGCCATGGCTTTTGTAAACTGTCAGGATGCTGGTGGAAGTTCCTTTTAGCTAAGGCATCATACCTAGCATTTAATGAGCAGCGAAGGTAACCTGAGGTCATTTTCCCACCTGGGCTCTAACTAGTTTTGGCAAGTTTTGTAATGCCTGGGGATTCAGTATCTTAAAACTACCTGTAGTTACCCTTCTCCTCTGGACACTTAGCTCATTGTGATTACTGTGGTGATATTTAGAAGGTTATAATGGTACCTGACTCTTGTCACTTTGTTTTCTCAAATTTCACACAACTGTCTTTCTACCACTTTGCAATATAACAGTGATACAGTAATAATACATTCAGTGGAAACAAGGTGTATTGCAATGGCCTGAGTAATATTTACAAAAGTACCTTTTTACATCCTGTTTGCCCTGGGACAATCCAAATTTCCTTCTTACTCTGACAGGTTCCTCTAATAATAAATATCAAGCATATTAAGTTGAATCACTATTATGACCTTCACGAAATAGGATAAAACATACTTCAATAATTTAGCTCAATTGCTATTTTACAATCATTCAATTCATTCACTATTGTTCATTCATTTTCTAAGAATACCTCCAAGGCAGAGAACCACTTCGTTAACTACACATAACACATGTGAGTTCTTCCTGTTCCTCTTGTCCTTGGACTGTTGTCAATGCCTATAACCTAAGCACTTCTTGAAAATCTCTTCAAGCAATTAACTGAGTAAAGATATAAAATGGAGGATAATTTATGTATAATAATTTGTCATTCAGTTAACAAATAATTACTGGATACCTAATATGTACCAGACATTATAAAAAAGTAGTGAGAATTCAACAATTAAATAACAAGACATACATGATTCCCACTTTTAGAGGTTTCACAGCTTAATGAGAGAGACATTTGCAAAACCAGTTGTACAATGTGAAAAGTGCCGTGATAATAGCAGTGTTCAGTACAAGAGGAGCAGTTAAGAATGGTGCCTACCCACCCTGAGCAGCAGAGGGGCTACCTTCTTAAAATTGTGATATTTCATGTGAAATACAGGCATGCATAATAATGGAACAAAATTCTGTTACTGGGAAAAGCAGCAGGTCTCTGCTACAGTTTGAATGTGTCCCCCAGATGCACATGTTGGAAATTTAATCTCTATGTAACAGTATCAGAAATTGGGGCCACCTGGGAGAGTGATCTGGTCCTGAGGGCTCTGTCTTCATGAATGAATTAATGATGAGTATAAAAGGGCTGTTAGTTTGAGCTCTTGCTGTCTGTCATCCTTTTTTTGCCCTTCTCTCGTGATATGACGTGGCAAGATGTCTCTCGCCAGAGGTCAGCCTTTGGACCTTGGACTACTCAAGGGCCATGAACCAGTACATTTCTGTTCATGATAAATTACCTGATCTCAGGCACTCTGTTACAGCAGCATAAAACAGAGTAAGCCCCAAATCAAGGTTAAAACGTACACTGCGACTTCTAAGTGAGGGAGGCTACTATCAAGTACAAGGGTTCAGAGTAGCCAAATTGACTAAAGACAGAAAAAGAAAGTAAGAGAGGAAGACTAGAGGCAAAAAGAAAAATGCCAAATTATAAGGCCATTTTGTTTTTACTTTGCCTAAATGGCGATTGTAATTCTTTAAATTGGTTTAGGTATGAAAGAGACAGGAATAGCTTTTTAATTGGAAACTACATTTTTAAGAAGCTTCAAGACTGGTATTCTTTATTCAAATTAACCAAATAAAATTTTCAGAAAACCTGGGATAAACTTGCTTTTTTACATCTGACAATCCAGCCAGCATTTCTTCAGCATGTAAGATTCTCATTCCTTCTTATTGAGGGAATGCTTGGTGAGTTGTTTAATGTACCTTTTTAAGTTCACTGATGAATTTATGCTTGGAGAAAATATTTGCTAGACAAAAGATTTAGAAGGAAAAAGAATGAAGGCAACAATTATTGAGCATTTATTATATGCCATGCTTTGCCAGGCACATCATCATCTAATGCAAATTAAGACTAGAAAAAGGGAAGTAATAAGGAGTGTATTGCATTAAATACCAACTAACTCTGCACCTGGTAACTTCAGACATGGATTAAAGTCCCTAAATGGAGTCATAAAACAGGAAAGAAGGCAGGGATGTTTCTGCTAGGAATAGCTTCCCTGAAGTTCTTCAGAACTTTTATCTTGCCAAAACAGAAATATTTTTAATCTCTGTGATAAAAGGGCAGGCTTTCTCAATCTTGTCACTTTTGACACTTTGGGCTGGATAATTTTCTCTTTGTCATGAGGATGGTGCTGTGCATTGTAGATGTTTAGTAGTATCCCTGGCTTATACTCACTAGATATCAGCAGCACCTTCTCCAGCTATCACCAACTACCAAAAACATCTGTCTGGTTATTGCCAAATGTCCCCTGGATGGTAAGATTATTCCAAGTTAAGAACTAGTAGAGTAATGCTTCTCAAACAATGATGTAAGAATATCTGAGAAAAAGATACGGGGTTGATGTTGGTGACAGCATTTGTATTAATCCTTGATGAATTAAGGTAAACTGACAGCGTATAAAGTTCTTCATTCTGAGCTTATATTCTTTCTACATGTTTGATATCAAATGTTTTTTCTCTTATAGAGTAATAATAAAGATAAATGGTTGTATTCTCTTGTTTTTTTTATTTCCTTACTTGGCAAAATAAAAAGTCAACCATCTTTTGTCAAATTCCTAATTTTGATTTTGTATTATTTTATTGGCCTATTGAATAAAAAAAATCAGGCACCTTCATCTGTAGAGGAAATTTCTTGGCTACCTCATCAAAAGAGAAATATTTTATGACATCTGGGTAAAAATATCTGGGCTGCTTCTGATCAAATAGGAGTAGCAAAGTTTGTCTTAGAATCCAGTACATTTCATTCTATCACCTCCCGAAAAACCTTTTTCTATCACTTGTAATTACACTCTAATAATAATGCTAAAAAGTGTTAACTATTCTAGAGTATGTGTGTTTTAATACAAAATAAATGAATATTGAAAAACACTTTGAAGCCCAAAGAAAAGTTTGTCTAATGGTAGAATTTTAGGCACAGAAACCTGTATAGACACTTAAGGGCAAGGGAACTAGGTTAAACTATAATGATTTTTGCTTTTTAATTAAGAAATGATATAATTTTTATACAAAAATCTGAAAAGTTACTCACTATGCCTGCATAGAAAGGAAGGAAAATGCACAGGTTTTATTTTTCATCATATTCAAAATTACTTTGTTTTTTTTTTTTGAAATTTATAAATGCTGCCTTTTAACAGTTTTAATACAATTTTGTTAACATGATGATGTGTTCTGGGGCACCTGTGTGAAGCAAGCACCATGAGTGGCCTTCCTGCTTCTGCAAGGGGAACTATCCTCCAGATCTGTGCTATTGTAGGACTTTTTACAAAGAACCAAGGCACTGTTTTTGGTCTCACCTATAGAATCACATGTTTCTCTCTTCCCATGTACTCTATCTTGTTACTTACCCTTTTCTTTCCATTTCTTTGATGCTCAAAGGTTCACTTAATCCCTCCATTGCCATTTGTAAATGTTGTTATATGCTTACCAAGGAGTATTTGAATAAGAGAGAACAGATATTATGCTGAGAAATCTCCTGAGAGTCCCTCACAGCTCTAAAATAATTGCATTAAGTCTAGCCTCAAGAAGTTTCAAAATTACAATGACCATTTGAGTAAATGGAAGAGAATGCATCTTTAGGGAGAGGTACTCTTTGTCCTAATAATTTCACAAAACTGTGAATATGACTCCTTTCTTTGAATATTAAATAAAGAAGAACATGGGACTTTCTCAGATTCCTAACATTAGGGCTGGGACTAGTCTACATAGCAACTTTGTGCAAAGAAAAATGAACCTCTTTTTCCAGAGTGATGCAAATCTGTGCCAAAGCATAATGTTTGTTCAGTAGAGTATAAGCTGGTTTCCAGGTCTTCAGGTAAATTTATTTTATTTATATATATAAAAAATACAAATATGTACATATAAATGTAAAAATGCATTTTGAAATATATATATCTTATATACTTTGTATATTTGTTACTCCCTACCTCTTTTTTTTTTTAATTAAATCATAGCTGCGTACACGAGTGCAATCAAGGGGCACAATGTGTTGGTTTCATATACAATCTGAAATGTTTTTATCAAACTGCTCAACATAGCCCTCATGGCATTTTCTTAGTTATTGTATGAAGATATTTTGTTCTGCATTTAGTAAGTTCTGCCTGGACTCCTCTAAGACGCACCATAGGCATGGCCCCATCAATTAAACTCCCTCCACCCCAACCTCCCCCGTCCCCTCCTTTCCCATATTCTTGTGCTATAGTTGGGTTATAGTCTTCATATGAAACCTTTAAATTAGCTTCATAGTAGGGCTGAGTACATTGGATATTTTTTCTTCCATTTTTGAGATG
>CAUYON010141439.1:0-21768 GCA_963573935.1 Arctocebus calabarensis
ATCTTAGCAGGGTACTGGTGAAACTTATTAAATGTAGAATATCAATGTCTTCATATAGTGATTAAGAAAATGCCATGAAGGCTATGTTTAACAGTTCGACCAAAATATTTCAGATTGTATATGAAGTCAGCACATTGTGCCCATGATTGCACTAATGTACACAATTATGATTTAATAAAATTATTAAAAAAAAAAAAACCTGGACCCCAGGGCAGATACAGCGGTTCTGAGGCCAGTTTGGTTTGAGGATCCACCAAACTCCTGGTCAAATCAGGATGGTTTCCCATTAAATGGAGGGACCAAAGACCAGATGACGTTTACACTTAGAGCATTTCTCTGGAGGAGTCAGCCTGCAGGGTTTGCAGGATCCTTATTTCTTGTCCATACAAGCCCTGTCCAGCTACCCATGTCTTGTAAGCAGCACTAGTTTCACCAATGAAAAATGATTTCTAATGTCTCTGATGTTAATTAATGCATCATCTGATTCAGATTTAGGTCATGGTATTTGAGGTTCTTGGTGGAACTAGTTCTCTGGCTTGGATTCCTGACCACTGTGGTAAAGCGCTGATCACACTTGGAACGTGGATTCCTGACGAGGACCCTTCGTAAGTTAACTGTGTGCTCCAAGCGTTGAGCAAAGTTAAGTTATACACATGTACATGACACTGATTATATTAAAGTATTTAAAAGTCAATTATAGACAAGATAACAACTATGAAGAAGGCAAAGATTCCCACAGCAACAGATAAAAGTGTAAAACCATGGATTTTTCCTTTCGTGGGAATATTCGTGCCTTTGGCTCTTATCTGTAGAATTTACTTGAGATGCATCAGCAAAACAGCCAGATATTACTGAGCATGTTTGGGCAGCACCCCAGAGTGGTCATTTGCCCTTATCAGGAACTAATGCCCCAAGGGTGGTCAGTTACCATTAGGAAGCCCACCCTCCCAGGTCGCTATTACAAGTGTTTGGGTTACCCTAATCTCAATCAATACAAGTGATTTTTGCTAATTAGCATAACAAATGTTGAGAGTGGATTTTTCATTAGTGGTTTATTAATTAGCTTAATAAGTGTTAGAAATGGGCTCTCAGGAAGTTCAGAAGTATTCCAGAGGGATGGCTTGTCAGAATGTTGCATAGACGCCCTCTTCCATAGCATGTCCTCTGATCTCAAAGGTGGCAACCTGACCTTGATCCCTAACACTTCCTGTGTCCTTGGGTCTGAAGATTCTGGTCACCTGTTACCTACCGTGAAGTGAATTTAATTGCCAACCCCAGAATGGTGCAACTGCATCTCGTAAAGCACATTCAGGTCAGGAGTGATGAAAGTCCTAAAAGAACTGGGACTTTATATACCCTGTTGCTAATAAATGTGTATTTAATAGTAAACATCTACATTTACAGCAGAATACTGATATTTGGTATCATTAAAATCTGGCAGTGTGATTTTAGATCGAGCTACCCCGATCTATCCAATAGAACTAATGGGCAGACATGAACAAACTGATTCAGGTCCTTGTCAGCATGTGTACGTGACCTGTTAGAAAACAAGGGTGAGGCAAGGGGTGGTGGCACACCAGTTTGCAGGATCAGTGTATTAGCTAGGGGTCAAACTTCAGCTGCCTGTCACAGAGACCCCAAATGCCAGTGGTTTACACAAGACAGAAGTTTATTTCTCCCACGCATTAGCTGGTCTCTGTTGTAGTTTCATGTTGCTATCAGGAGTTCAGGCTCCTTCTGCCTCATGTCTCTGCCATCCTGGGGTTTCTCTTTTGTCTGCATGATCCGCAGAGCTAACCAGCACTCCTCAATCCAGCTATGGGGAAGGAGGAAAGGCATTACCCGTGAGTATGCATCACTTTTGCTCACAACCTATTGGCTAGAACTGAGTCTCATAGCCACACCTACCTGCAAGGGATGCTGGGAGATAGGTGCCTTATTCTGGGCATCCATCTGCCCACGTACAAATCAAAGGTTCTCTTTCCATTAGAAGAAGTAGAAAACAATACTGAAAAATGACCCCAACAGGTTTTTTTTCCAAAATCAGAAAGCAGTAATGCAGAGAACAAGGCTGAGAACCCGGGCAAGTTTCATTACTAATGCTCTGCTTCTAAAACCTTTGAGATACTTGTATATTCCCTTGGTAAATAGTTACTTCTCTAGCCCGTAGGGGCACACAAAGTATGACACTTTTCCTCTCCCATCATAAAGTCACAGCCAGCAAAAGACAGGTTAACAAAGTTAACTGCTTTTGTTCAATCAAAATTTTACATGATATTGGTCTTTAGAAATGAAGACCTAAAAACACAAGGAAACCTCCTTTTTTTTTTTTTAGACAAAGTCTCACTCTATTGTCTGGGCTAGAAATCAACAGTGTCACCCGGGCTCACAGCAACCTCAAACTCCTGGGCTCAAGCCATCCTTTTTCCTCCACCTCCAAAGTAGCTGGGCCTAGAGGTCCCCACCACAATGCCTGGCTGGTTTTTCTATTTTTGTAGAGATGGAGTCTCACTCTTGTTCAGCCTGGTCTCGAACTCCTGAGCTCAAGGGAACCTCCCACCCTTGCCTCCCAGAGTACTAGGATTGCAGATGTGAGCCACTGTGCCCATCTGTAAAACCTCTATTTTTATGCTTAGGTTTGATGAAGAATGGACAGCTGTGTACAAATGTGATTGGACAAAGGATACAAAGAGATTCCTCCCTCCTGGGTATGGGGCAGGACCACTCTGGAATGAGAGGCTCCAAAGGTAGAAGAAAGAAGGGAGAGATTAACTTCTCCAGCTTTTATGGTTGGTTTAGAGGAGTCTAGAGGATCCTAGTTTTTATGATCTGCCTTGGTAAAGAGGAATTCTGATTTCTATAACATGATAGAAAGACACCAGAGACAGGAAGTCAGGAGAAGGTCAGAGAGAATTTGCTTCTGAGGCTGTTTCTGAGACCTTCTGATCTCCTTTGCTTCAGAATACTCAGCATGCCAAAGTACCATAGAGTATCATTTTCTGAGCCCCAACATGTCCCTAAGCATCACCAGCCTCTATTGTTCCAGGCACTCTTCCCCCCCCCCAGGACACTGTGCCCTTCCCCCCAGTACATAGCAACTAAAGGATTAATTAATACCTGGTCCCCTAAGGACCTCCCAGACTCTGACCCAGCCCAATGGCTTGTATCCATTGTGCTTGGACAGTGTTCTTGTATTATTAATTTTTAAAAAGTGTAAATATACCTTGCAGCAGCAATGTTTGGAAATCATATTTTATGAAATAGTTGAAGAAGTAGAGATATGTAAACTAGAATAGAGGAGATTTGTGGAGGGGGAACAGCTCAGATATCATCCTTAAACATTTATATTGGCTCGGCGCCTGTGGCTCACGTACACCTGAGCTGGTGGGTTCGAATCCAGCCCAGGCCCGCCAAACAACAATGATGGCTGCAACCAAAAAATGGCCAGGCGTTGTGGCGGGCACCTGTAGTTCCAGCTACTTGGGAGGCCGAGGCAGAAGACTCGCTTTAGCCCAGGAATTGGAGGTTGCTGTGAGCTGTGATGTCACAGCACTCTATCCAGGGTGACAGCTTGAGGCTCTGTCTCAAAAAAAAAACAACAAAAAACATTTATGTTAATAATCCCCACCTTTAAATTTTATTTTCAGGGCCTATTATAAGCCAAGACCCGAACTGGACTGAGTGTATTATTTGTGTTTTGTCAAATTCTCAAAACAATCCTGAAGGGTAAGAATTATTTTCATTTTACTGACAAAGGTACTGAAGATCAGAGCTAGTCAATTGCGGTAGAAGACTTACAGAGTCAACATGCAAAGCCCTGGAAATTTTCTTCACATGCCCAAGGACTCATAAACAGAATATACAAAGGACTTTTACAAAATCAATAATAAAAAGACAGTCTCTCTTTTTAATGGGCAAAAGACTTGTACAAACACCTCATAAAAGAGAATGGATGTATGGCCGATAAGCACATAAAAAGGATGTTCAGCACTGTTGGTCGTGAGGGAAATGCAAATTAAAATACACTGGGATCCCACCACGTACCAACAAGAATAGTTAAAAGTTTTAAATTCTAACAATACCAAATGTTGGAGACGCTATGGATTAACTGGATGTCATACACATTGCTGGTTAGAATAGAGTAAAGCCATTTAGAAAACTGGCGTTTTCTTATAAATATTTATCCTACCTTGTGATTCAGAAATTCCAAAAGAAATGAAAACACATGTCTACAAAAAAACTTGTATAAGAATGTTCATCATGGGCTGGGTGCCTGTAGCTCAGCGGCTGAGGCTCCGGCCACATAAACCAGAGCTGGCAGGTTTGAACTCAGCCCAGGCCTGCCAAACAACAATGATATCTACAATCCACACCCCCTCCCCCACCAAAAAATAGCTGGATGTTGTAGTGGGCACCTGTAGTCCTAGCTACTTGGGCGGCTGGGACAAGAGAATCACTTAAGCCCAAGAGTTGGAGGTTGCTGTGAGTTATGACACCACGGCACTCTCCTGTGAAACTATGCCTCAAAAAAAATATAAAAAAAAAATGTTCATCATGGCTTTATTTCTAAAAGCCATACTCTGGAAACAGCACCTATGTCCATCAATAGAATAGGTGAATAAGGTGAGAAATGTTCAAATAGTGAGATATTGCCCGGCAATAAAAAGAAACAAACTGGGCTCGGCACCTGTGGCTCAAGCAGCTAAGGTGCCAGCCACATACACCTGAGCTCGCGGGTTCAAATCCAGCCCGGGCCCGCCAAACAACAATGACGGCTGCAACCAAAAAATGGCCAGGCGTTGTGGCGGGCGCCTGTAGTCCCAGCTACTTGGGAGGCAGAGGCAGGAGACTTGCTTGAGCCCAGGAATTGGAGGTTGCTATGAGCTGTGATGCCACAGCACTCTATCCAGGGTGACAGCTTGAGGCGGTCTCAAAAAAAAAAAAAAAGAAAGAAAGAAACAAACTTAATACAGACAACAACATAGATGAATCTCAAAAATATGATGTTAAATATTATGTTATTTAAAGGAACATAAATTATTATGTTACATGAAAAGAGCCAGACGTAAAAGAATATAAAAGAGCTAGACAGGGAATGACTCCACCTACTTGAAGTTCAGGAACAGGCCAAAGTAACCTAAGATAATAGAATTCAGAATAGTGATCGTCTGTGAAAGGATGGAGGGAAAGTGAAAAGAGCAGGGGGTGGCAATTTTCACGTTTTCATTAAGCCATCAGATACATAGGTATATTTGTCAAAACTCCTCACACTGTATGCACATTTCACTGTATGTGATTATACCTCCCTCAATTAAAAACAATTAAAATAAAGGGCTAAAGTGAGTGGCTTCTCTCAGTATTATACCCCTTGGCATTGAAGTATTTATAGTAGACTAATGCTTGTCAGAGATACTGTGGAGGGTTCAGATTGAAAGTTCAGATTAAAATTAAAAAAAAAAAAACCCTCAGATTTTAAGACCTTTATGCTAACCTAATCATATATTTCCAAAAAGGCAAAACCTGCCGTAGGCTTCTATTTTGGAGAACTCAATATAGCTATGGAAACGTGTGTTACTAAAATCTTAAAAATGTTTTTTCAATCTTTTCTTTTTCTTTTGTGAAATTCATCCCCTATTTAGCATTATGTCTGACTACTTCCCCCTCGACACACAAACCCTTAGCTACCATGTTCCTCTATCTCAGAGCATGGTGATTGCACATTTCCTTTGTTAAACATCCTCCCTACCCCTGCTTCCCATCAACTCCTCCACCTCCTGAAGACTACACCAGTAGAAGTCAACTGCACCGGTATAAATTCCACCACCTACAATTTAAGTCTATGCTAATACTATAGTTTACTGGGAGCATAGCATTTATCTCAGTCTAAATGATGTCAAGCTTCCCTCATTTTCTGAGCCTATTAAGATAACCAGTTGAGATTGTCCAACCTGCATAGGCTTGGAGACTTGCAACCTTGGAGCTGGATGTGAAGGAATGCAACTCAGTGGTTTGACCTGAAAATGGATCTGTGCAGATGCCATGGACACGTAGGTTTGAAAGAAAAAGAATGAATACAATTCAAGGCTAAGTGCCGAAGCTAATATTCACTGAGCTAATATTCTCTGCCAGATCCTATGCTAAACACTTTATATCGATTAATCTTAATTAATCCTCATTATAACTCTCTGTGGAGAGGTTAAGTTGTGTGCCCAAGATTTCATAGCTAGTAAATGAAAGAACTGGGTCTCATTTCCAGGTCCATTTGACTCCAAAATCTATGTGCTTAATCACCAGGCTCTACTAAGTCCCAGAAAGGATTTGCCAATATCCCATTTCTTGGTTCCAGGTAATTCATCTAACCTAATTAGTAAATACCTTTCCCGTGTTTTTTAGGTTTTCTGAGAAGAGAGATCTACAGCATTCCTCAGGACTATTTTTTTTTCTTTTTGGAGACAGAGTCTCACTTTGTCACCCTCTGTAGAGTGTGGTGACATCACAGCTCACAGCAACCTCCAACTCCTGGGCTTAGGCGATTCTCTTGCCTCAGCCTCCCGAGTACCTGGGACTACAGGTGCCCACCACAACGCCTGGCTATTTTTTTGTTGCAGTTTGGCCGGGGCCAGGTTTGAACCTGCCACCCTCGGTATATGGGGCCAGCGACGACCTCACTGAGCCACAGACACTGCCACCTCAGGACTATTCTAGTGTCTCTAACTTCTTCCGCAAGAATGTTCTTTGCATTTTATCTGAGTCTTCCCTACTTTAGTTTTTTTCATTGGTAGGTAAGATTTCATTTATACTTATAATTTCGGTAGAGCAGAAGGATGCAGAAATGACTGCAATAAGAACTTTAAATACAGTAGAATCCCCATTCAGTTGGCCACCTCCCTGCATTGACCACCTCCTTAAATTGACCTCATTTTCATAGACCAGACAGCGCCACATGGATGTATCAGTACAGTAGACATAGTTCCTTATGTTGACCATCTCCATATGTTGACCAGTCTGTTTTAGTCCCCTGGGTGGCTCAACTTACAGAAATTCTACTCTTTTCTGGTACATCTTCTGTTTGTCCGAGATTTGTCAGGTTTCTGTAGCAGCATGGTCTGGAGCCCACGAAGAAGGATTAATGAAAGGATATGATGGGTCAAGAAGCAGATGTTCGTGTTTCAAATGCAATCAGTGTAACCTGGTTTCATGTAACCCCAATGAATCCCCAACAATTAAAAAAAGAAGAAGAAGAAGAAGCAGATGTTCACTAAGGATATTGGGAGATGGGCCTGTTCTCATTAAGGTACAATTACAGCAGACCATAGAGTATAGGGTAACATGACTCTTCTTTTTCCCCTCTTCCTCTTGCGGTCATGTGACTGTCTCACCAGAAAACGCTTGATTTCAAAAGAAGTGCTGTGAGAACCCAGAATGTGGCACTTGCTCAAGACCCTGCCTTCGATCCCCATTTGCAACCCAACATATCACACAGCAGTGAGCTGGGGTGTGGGAGGTTCTCCAGCTCTGGTCCAAACTCTAGTAAAGGGCACAGCTCATATGCAAACCCAGGCAGTGGAGCACCAGAGGCAGTGGTTAATGCCCTTAACCAGCACGCTTCATTTCTCATTTCTCCCCGGTTGACTTGTGATAACAACATTCCTGTTAAGAGAGAAATGTCCTAGAGGGCCTAGCCAGTGGTTGACAGCCATCTTTCACATTCGAAGCAGCAGGACTCAATTTTTCACAACTAAAATCTGATGGGGAACCTCAGTGTATAAAGCAAATGAAAGCAGATTTGTGGGCGAGTAGGGTGTCCGAAGCTCTGCTTTCCTGGCCCTCCTTGTGTGCCTCTCTTTCTCTGGTCAGCTTCTGGAGTAGCTCTGCCAATCTCTGGGGTTCTACAAAGTACACAATGAGATCTACCTTGCCCAGTTAGCAACAGTAAATTGACTTTTTGCTTTCTTTCTTTTCTCTTCTCTTTTCTCTCCTCTTTTCTCTCTCCCCTTCTCTTCTCATTTCTTTCAACCAGACAGAAGAAATGAAACTCAGGACAAGTATACATTAATAGAGCCCAAAGAGGAAGAACCAGTACATAGAGCATCATCTTGGAGATGAGAATGGAGCAGGGTTTTGCAATGTCCTGCCCAGGTCAAGGCAAGCTGTATGAGGTCACACACAAGTCAGAGATACAAGGATGGGCCGTTGGTGCCTAACACCAGCCTCAAGCGGTTTTGAAGGAAGACTCAAGATGGGAAACTGCAAAGTGGGCTGCGCTGTTGACACTTTTCTGCCCTCCAACATCCCTCCTTGTTGCCTATGCAACCACCACATGTGCTTTGCACAAGCTCAGAAACAGGAACCAGGTTTTTTGGCCTTTGCTTATGTTTGTAACCTTTCCAAGCCTACCTCAGGACGGATGTCTCTTGAGCAGATGGCATTGTGAAATTTCCTGACAGGAGGAAGCTGTTTGCTCGAGCAACAGCTCGGAGAGTTCTGCAGCACTCGGCATCAACGGTGGTGCCAGCTGGTTAAGGATGAGCCAGCTTTGGTCCATGTGGGTCCGAGGCGTATTGGAATGTAATTGATGGGGTGAGAGACTGAGAGGGAATTACAATATTTGAGTCAGCTGACTAAATACTTAGGCATCCATACCTGGTGGCGATTAGCTCCAAGAGCTGGATCTTAACCGCAGGTTCACAAATTCCATTTCATCAAAGCACATGCATTGATTTGAGCCATGATCAGTTTCCTGGCTATCATCTATTTGCCCTTCAGACGGGCTACCTCCATTCTTACCCTGCTCTGTGCTGCAGGGGGTTGGCAGTGCCAGCTGCAACACCAGGATCCCTGACACTCTGGCTTCCAGTTGGCTTTGGCAAAATGGAGGTGCTGGCGGGAGATCACAGCGTGACAAAGGAAGTTATTCCCCTGGTTTCCTGCCTGATAGGTGGTTACAGGTTAGCTAAGACTCTTTGTTAAAGGCCCCAGCTCCCGTAGGAGAGTTCTCTTCCATACATCTGCCCTGGGTTCTAGCAACTTTTTCTTTTTCCCCTTCTCTCTCCAGGTTGGGGCAGTAAGAGTTACCAGCCCAGAATACTGCAATACCTGTTCTAAATTTCCCACACTTTGTAAATCATAGCTTTTTAAAACTCTTCTTAAAATTTCCAATTACATGTGCCATCCCAGGACACTCCTGATATTTAATCATCTGTCAAGCTGACAGCATGGAAGTAAAGATCAGATAAACTGCCCCCAAGGCAAATTTATATACAAGCTCTGATTTTATCCTACAACCTTGTTAGTTCGGATTCTTGCAAAGACAACTTTCAAAAGCTCTTGATTTTCTCTTGTACACTATGATGCCAATTGGAGTAAGCTCCCTTCAGTTGGATGGTAGTACCTGTGTAATAACCTTGTTAAATATGTATGGGTGTTAGAAGTGCTTGCTTCCTCACTCGGTTGTGTAACAATGTAAAACTAAAACTTTATTAAACCCATCAATTATGAAGGGTAACTAAATATTCATAGTAATTCAGTGCACACGCTTTAAGGTGAGACAGATAAGATTCAAATCTATTAACCGCGGCCTTTGCAGTTTGGCCAGGGCCAGGTTTGAACCCCCAACCCTTGGCATATGGGGCTGGCGCCCTACTCACTGAGCCACAGGCACTGCCCATTAACTGTGGCCTTTGAAAAGTTACTTAACCTCTCCCAGCCTTGGCTTTCTCATCCACGAAACAGTCATAATTGAGTACCTACTTTTTATGGGTGTTGTGAGAGTCAAATGAGATTCATAAAGTATGAGTACTGTGAGCATTTGGAAACTGCTAGCTGTTATTATTACTATTAGTTTTAATTTGCAGTTCCCTAATGACCCCAGATTGAGCATATTCTCATGTGCTTATTTGCCATCTATATATTTTCCTTGGTGGGGTGTCTGTTCACTCCACCTTTGCCTGTTTTTTGGTTGGGTTGTTGATTTTCTTACTGTTGAGTCCGATGATTTCTTTTTAGTTTTTGGATTGCATTTCTTTATCAGGTATGTCATTTATAAATATTTGCTCACAGTCTGCAGCTTGTCTTCACCTTCTCTTGATATTATCGCTATTAGTAAAATGTTGTTATAAATAATGATATATTCTAATATGAATTATTTTATTTTGAGGGGGAAATGAGTTAATGTCTTTAGAGTATTTAGAATAGTGACTGGCACATACGTCGGAGCTATATAAGTATTCATCAGTGCATAAGTAATATTTAATGGTAAACACAAGTATTTAATTCTTTTCTTTTTTCTTTTCTTTTCTTTTCTTTTTTTTTTTTTTTTTAGAGAAAGAGTCTCACTTTATTGCCTTGGTAGAGTGCAGTGGCATCACAGCTCACAGCAACCTCCAACTCCTGGGCTTAGGTAATTCTCTTGCCTCAGCCTCCTGAGTAGCTGGGACTACAGGCGCCTGCCACAACACCCTGCTATTTTTTGTTGTTGTTGCAATTTGGCTGGGGCTGTGTTTGAACCCACCACCCTCCTACCCACTGAGCCACAGGTACTTCTCCTTTAATTCCTTTTTATCTTTTAATTATTCTCAGTCACTTCTCAAACTACCTTTGGAGTTCTCAAGTAGAAGAGACCTTTCTAACTTCAGCCTGAAGTTTTTCTCATGAGCAAAAACTCCTTTGAGCCCCTGCTTGGTTGTTTTAAGTTGTTACTTTTAAGCATTGGTCAGTGTACTGTCCAAAGCTATTTTAAGCAAGTTTTCTGAAATAATTTAAGATATTGAATGTGATATTATGTATCTTTATAGCAGAGTGGGAGAGCAAACTGAAACTTTTCTTCCTAATCTAATCTCTCACCAGAAACATACAGCAGGAAAACAAGCAGTTAAGAAGTGTCTGGGCCCAGAACTGTTTATTGCCTGGTAATTTAGGGATTTATCCCATTAAATTGAGAGATAACTCAGGATAGTGAAGGGATAAATGCTTTCTTAACAAAATGAGCCAAGATTATTGCTCTTATAGTGTCAAATTTATGGTAATAAGAGAATATGAAATTCTTATTTAGACCAGATAAATGTTTTTATGGCAATGAATCCTTGAATTCGTGACTTGCGTTTGCTTACAGAGAATAGGGCATCCAGGGCCCTGAGTGGAATATGGCTCTCCTTCCATTTCCTGCCATATCCTCAGAACTGGCGATTAATCTGCCTCCTTCCCTGGGGAGCCAACAGACCCCAAAACTAGAGCCTCCCCCTCCCTGCTGCAGAGAAGCAAAACCAAGTGTATGAGTCAAGCCACTGATATCTCATGAAGCTTGAGAGGGCAAGACTTAGTATATAGAAGAAAAAACATAAGTGGACTGAAATCTGACTATTTCTCCAGGGAAGTTAGTGGGTTCCAAGAAAAAGAAGGTAATGGTATTAGATGAAGAAGCAGGAGAAGGGGTTAAAAGGAGAAAGCTCATAAAAATGAGAAAGAAGATAAAAAATTAGGAACCAGGGAATGTCTGTAATGGATGCCCCCAAAAGCATGAGCAATAAGATCAGAGCAAATTATAGTAGAACCTCTGTAAATTGACCACCGGAGGTACTGTAACAAACTAGTCAGCATAAGGAACTAGGCCTACTGTACTGATATGTGTCTGGTCCATGCAAATGAGGTCAACTTAAGGAGGTGGTCAATGTAGGGAGGTGGTCAACTATGGAGGTTCTACTGGATTTAGAATAGGTGCTGGGCCTTATCTCCCCTGTCCCCTTCCCCGCTGAATCAGTTGCCAGTCTTTTCGATGTAGAGACTGAAATAGCTGTAGTGTTAAAGGAGCTTCATTGGTTTATGTAACCTGGAAGTCTAAGGGGTGATCTGACTTCCGGTCTGGCTGAATTCAGGGGTTCACGTTATAAATAGCTAATTTGGATAGCTCCTGGAAAATTTTCTTCATGTGACGGCAAAGATGACCACCAGTTGTCCCTGGCTTATATCATCCTTTATGGTAAAGAGAAAGGAGAGAACCTTCTGTCCTGAGCACATCATTCTGTCCATGTCCGTGAAGAGAACCCCACTGAGGTCATAAGCTCATTGTTCTAGACCCAGAAGGACGGGGAATTCTGATTGGTCAGATGGAGACATGAGCCCGTTATAATCACACAGTGTGCGGAAAGGGCATTTCCCTGAAGGGCATTGGAGAAGGACAGCAATTTGGCTTGAACACTATCCTGAATTTTCCAATGTAAGGCCATTTTGACATCCATGGAGTTTTGGTGTACATTCAATTTGGGAAAAGGCATACATGCGTTTGATGCCAGCATTGCCGCGGGTATTGCAAATAGGGACCAGGGGGAACAGTCATGCTCTGAAGACTCTGTGTGCTTCCTGGTGGACACTGGGTGGTGGACATGATCTACCCAAACATTGCGATCTATATGTTTAAAATTAGAGGATCATGGCTCGGCGCCTGTGGCTCAACAAGCTAAGCCACCGGCCACGTACACCTGAGCTGGCGGGTTCAAATCCAGCCTGGACCCGCCAAACAACAATAACAGCTGCAACCAAAAATGGCCGGGCGTTGTGGCGGGCACCTGTAGTCCCAGCTACCTGGGAGGCAGAGGCAAGAGACTCACTTGAGCCCAGGAATTGGAGGTTGCTGTGAGCTGTGATGCCACGGCACTCTCTCCAGGGTGACAGCTTAAGGCTCTGTCTCAAAAAAAAAAAAAAAAAAAATTAGAGGATCATGCAACCGCCCCACCTCCCTGACTTCTCCTCCTCCTCCCCAGCTCCTGGCTAAAGACACACCTGTGAGACAGAAAAAGAAAGTGTCTCGGCTCAGCCTGCATCATTACATCAGCCGTGTTTATTCATTCACACTCTCAGTTCTTCAATCTGCTTTTTCTCTTCACTGGGGCAAAACCAAAAAGACAGAGAGAAAAGAGACCATGGCCCTCTAATTCAGAAGTCCTCTGTGATGACCCCATGATACCACCTTATTTTTCAGTGAGGGGGTTTTCTGACAGATGGCTTTTAAAATTCATCTGCTGTATAGTTTTAATTTAAGGACCAATTTCTTTTTAATAACCTTTGCGGGCCCCCTGGAGCTTCAGCCATTTAAACAGAATGTAATCGAAATTTCCGAAGAAATAAAAGGTGGTTTCTTTATACAGCTTCCCGCATTTGCATAGGTACCCAGCTATCTGAAAAACTAGAACTAATGAACTATGAATGAGATTTTTATTTTTCTATTCTCGGAATCGTCTTCCTCCTTGCATCATTCAAAACTACAATCTGAAATTGTTCCCTCCAGGAAGTCTTCCTTGATGAATCACCCCCAAATCTAATTACATCTTTTTTTCACTGCACAGACAATAGCTGTGGACCCGCTTCCACCTTCTCTTGTTTATATATAGATTTGGGGTTTCATGAGTCTTAGGATTGACTGTCCCCTGCCTCCCCAACTCTTAGGCAGGGGTCTTCTCTTCCGGACAGCCATTCCTTTCCTCTCCCCTCATTCCTAGGACTGCTTCAAGCAAAGGCAGAAGGAAGAACTTATTTACTGGTGTAATAAAAGCTCTTAGGCTCTGCAAATTGCCAGAGCAGAGGTGAAATTTGAGCTTTGCTATTTATTAGCTGAATAGGGGAAAGGGTAGTTTGTTAAAGCTTAATTTTCTTACATAAAAAAATGATACTAAATCATTGAGGGTCTATGGGACAGCTAAATATGTTCAAAAGCACTTAAAGATACTTGTATATCTTTTTAATTAATTAATTAATTAATTAATTAATTAATTTATATATTTGCAGTTTTGGGCTGGGGCTGGGTTTGAACTTACTACCTCCAGCATATGGGGCTGGTGCCCTACTCCATTGAGCCACAGGCATCACCCTACTTGTATATCTTTTAAAAAGGATTTGTTTCCTTAATGATAGGATTGAGTCCATGAAATATCTTCCTCATTTGTTGTTGACATCTGAAATTCCTTTCTAGGAGGTAAAGCCTTTTATGCCAAATTGGAAATAAGATTGAAATTGTCAATAATCTTGGGGCAAGTAACAATGAACTTACATTCACTCTGCCAGGTATGATACACGCCTGGGCACACATGCTGTCACTGCTCCCTCCCTTAGCTGGGGTTGACACTGTTAGGTAGAGTGTCCTACTCTGTCTGGGATGTGCCCCAGAACTGTCAACACTGGACTATAGACAGATACTACCATTCAACTAGTGCTATAGCGAGTTTAAGATGTTCTGGTCATGCTAAAACACACTGTTACTCTCTGAAGAGTAGGATTTGGTTAGAGGAAGAGAGGAAAGTTTGAGGAAGAGAATAAAGGAGCCATCATTGCCAGGTGTAGAGGTGGGAAAGGGTGCCATGACAGGAAAGATTCAAGTTCTCTAGCCTGATATAGTTTCTGAGATGTCACCATTACCCAGAGAGCTAGTGCTCAGGGCCCAGTTGAAAGGACTTGACCTGTGGAAATGCTGCTTCTTGACCTAGTTCTTTATATTCACATCTTCACTGTCCTCATCTCTTTCTTATCAGCTTTGATTCAGTTCTCTGTTCCAAAGTTCATGTATCCAACTCCCCTAATTCTGAAAGGAAATAGGAGTTGGGCTACATCTAAGGTCTGCTCTCACTCTAGACCCTTGACTCCCTGTTTCTGACTTTGGGTTCCATTCTTCACTCAACCATCCCCTCCTGGATTGACATTTCCTCTGGTGGGTTCCCCAGTAACCACCGATTACCAACGAGACCTGGGAACTCTCTTCTTCTATATGCACTGATCCCCTGGGCTTCCACCAGGGGACACAGTCTAGTCAATGGTCTAAACATAGACCAAAATTGTCAGCCTTCTTATTTTGCCTTGACCCTCACAAACCTGGACAAGGCCATTCACCAAAGTGAGAGCCACATATACTTGAGTCAATTCAAGTGACTTAGGGGTGTTGGAAGTGAATGAAGAATCTTGGATTATAATTACAACTCCTACAGACTGTGTGTTTCCAAGCTTATCAACATGCTGATTTTCTACTCTCATCAGTGAAAGGGACTCAACTACTGTGGATAAGCTCTAAGGCTTCTTTTAGTTCTGACATTCTATGCTTCTCTGCAGAGAATGGATGGAGCATTGTTGGGCTCTGTGGAAAGACCATTCCAGGGCTTCGTGGCTATGAGAGGCAGAGTCCAGGAGTAGGTACACTGTTGCCTGTCCTTTGTTTTCACCAATTCTTACCTGATACAAGAGAAGCTCTTCTCATAGTACCAAGAAGGAAAGGAAAGAGTTGGGTATGAAAAAACACATTATTTTTCATCCTTCCATCCATGCATCAGTTTATCTGTCTGTCCCTCCATCCATCTGCTTTTTTTAATTCAAGCTTTCTATAAATATGCAAATATAGGTGACATATAAGAGACATTGGGATGCAATAATAAACAGATGTCATCACCACCCTTAAAGAGCTACAGTTTAATTGTGTGAACAGATAGTAAACAGGTAAGTAGACATCTAAATAATATAATCACTAACTGTGAAGTTCTTGAAGAAACAAAGTACTATGATAGAAAATGCCAGGAGACCAGGGGCAGTTAGAAACAACCTGTGGCTCTGTACTCCAGCCCTGTGGCTCAGATTCCAGGCCAGGCAGGTATTGCCGGGTCCCCAGAAGGGCAGCCGGACGTTGCTGGCGACCATACCTTCCTGGGGTAGTTGTCCTTGGCCTGCAACTCAGGAAAAGTGACTTTTATTCATATGAACCACCTTTATAGAATTCTCCCCTGTAAACAGGAGAATCTGTGTGCCTCCAGCTTAAGTCTGCTCTCATCTCTGCAGGGTCTGTGGCTATTTAGGCACCAAACATGCTCCCAGTGTTGCAAGGCACATTACTGCAGCAGACTGGAGATTGAGACAAAAGCAGGCTTGTACACAGTCAGAGTTTGGATGATACAGTTCCTGTTTTGAGAATATGATATTGTAACAGAAACATAAAATGAGAGAACACCTGAAGTTGCAGACAAAGAAGATAACTTGGGAGCATGGGCACAGCACTTGGGATGGAATAGTATTCCATGGCAAAACCCAAACCCAGGGTAGATCCTATTTTCCAAAAGTTAAAGCTCTGCAGAGAATGGATGGGCCATTGTGGGCTTGAACCAGAAGAGAGTCTCAAAGAATGGCCAGGGCATGCTGCCATCTAGATTTCTGATAAGAGTACCCCTCAAGAAAAGGGTATTCCATATTGACCCCGGGATGTCAAGGCAATATTTGAATTCCAGGTCATGCTTTGGCTGCTGAACTACCTGAAGGCCGACAGACTAGGCCAGACCAGGCAGGAGTATTGACTGGGGTCTCCCAACCGTCATGACATAAGCTAAATTCTGAGGCTCGGGCACCGACTACCCAAAGGAATTTGTTTAGAAGTGAAATGTAACAGATACACCTTAAAGACAGCAAATGTTAGTCATCTTTTGTACCTTGAAATTCCATTTCTAGGATTTTATCCTAAAGAGATAATTATATCAAAGTTATAGGTACGAAGATGTTGCAGGAGGCATTGTTTACAATGTCTGTTAGTAAAAGGAAAATGTACCATGAAAGGGAATGAAATAGATTTAGGTAAACAAACACAAAGAAGAAGAAAGTAAAAGTGAAGAAAGGAACGACTTGAGGCAACCTCCTTTGGACAGACGATGAGGCTGTGCAAAGCCTCTGTAGGAAGGTGGCACGTGGTCTGGCACCTGCAGCCATACAAAGGGGGATGGTGAAAGGAAGTAGGAAAGTTTCAGGTCAAAGTGGACTTATGCTCCTGAGAAGTTGGACCAAAACCAGTGCGGCTGGAGCACGGCAAGGGCGAGTGACAACAGGTGCATGTGAAGAGGGGGACAGGACCAGATCCCCCAGAACTCTGGGCCCATCCTAGGAAGTGTGGGTAGCCACTAATGGGCTTTCAATCAGGGTAGTTGCGTGGTCTTAGTTTTTTTAATGCATCTCTGAGCAGTGTGTGCAAATTGCATGAGGGGAGGTCAGGAATAGAAGAAAAGGGACCAGTTGGAAGATTAAGTGAGAAGAGTGGCTGAGAGGGGACAGTGTGGGGAAGTGGACAGCACTATAATTCTAGATGCCGACACTACTGGCCTTGCAGATGCACTGAGAGTGGTAGATCAGGGGAGGAAAGTGTGGGACTGGGGCTGCTAGATAATGGTGGCATTTTCCCAGATGAGGGCTACCGGGGGGAATGCTGGGGACAGGGACATATAATTGCAGGAAAGGTCTATGTCTTTAAGCGGCCAGTTTCTTTTATCTAGTAGGAATTCTGGGTATGAACTGAGGAACAGAAACAAGATAGAGCAGAAGAGGAAATGTGTGCTTCTATTGGAGTCATTCATTCATTCTCAACGGGTATGTGTTGGGCACCAATCGTGGGTCAGACCCTCCCCTAGGTCCAGGAATAATACCAAAGCTGGCTTGCTTTCACGGAATTTGTATTCTATTTGATGGGAGCAAGTGCATGCAAAAATAAGTATGTCATATGCCAAGTGGTCATGAGTGCTATAAATGCCATAAAGCAATAGAAGGGGTAAAGAATTAAGAGAGACAGACAGACAGGAGAGAGAAGGGAGTGGGCTGCTACTTTATAGATGGTGATTAGTCAAAGCCTGTCTGGTAGGTGACATTTCCCTGGAAAGCTGAAGGAGGTGAGAAAGCCACCTGCATGCCTGGGGCATTCCAGACACATGAACAGTAAAGCAAAGGCCCCGCTTGTTGCATTCTCAGAGCTGCAGGGAGGCCAGAGCAGAGTGAAGGAGGGGTGCAGAGCGGGGGACGAGATCAGAGAGGTAGTGCAACCTCGTAGGGCCTTGTGTGGTCATGGTGAGAAACTTGGATTTGA
The DNA here is from genome assembly GCA_963573935.1 of Arctocebus calabarensis. NCBI lineage: Eukaryota > Metazoa > Chordata > Mammalia > Primates > Lorisidae > Arctocebus > Arctocebus calabarensis. The sequence goes on from CAUYON010141439.1 coordinate 17,861, forward strand.
CTCTGAGTGAAATGGAGAGACACTGGAATATCTCTGCCTTTACTGAGGACCAACCCAAGAGCCTCATGTGCAGGCCTTGGCCAGGTTTCCTCTCTGGCCAGCATAAGAAGTAGATCAACTCCTCACACTACTAGGATAGGTTGGCTACTATCAAGAAAGCAGAAAAGAAGTGTTGGCAAGGATGGAACAAGTACGCACTGTTATGGGGTAGAAGGTGAAATGGGGCAGAATCTATGAAAAATAACATTGGTGTTCTCCCCAAAATTAAAAAAATAAAATTGCTATATAATCCAGCAATCCCACTTCTGAGCATACATTCCTGAAAGATTGAAAACATAGTCTTAAAGATATACACACCCACGTTCATAGCAGCCTTCTTCACAATAGGCAGATACAATAGGTAGAAGCAACTCAGACGTCCATTGATGGATGAACAGATAGAGGGGCACTTACAAATAACGGAACAGAATTCAGTCTTAACAAAAAAAAGGAAATCCCACACATGCTGTGACATAGACAAATCTTGACAGTATTAAGCAAAATAAGCCAGTCACAAAAAAAAAAAAAAACAACAAAAACAAATACTGCATAATTTCATTTATATAGTAAGTGAAATCTAAGGTAATCACATTCATAAAGACAGAAAGTAAGATGGTGATTGCCCCTGGCTGGGGGTAGAGAGAATGGAGTTGTTATTTAATAGATACAGAGTTTCAGTTTTACAAGATGATTGCGTTTTGGAGATGGTTGTACAAGAACATGAATATATTTGACACTATCATCTTAACCACCTTTTGAACTTGTAATAGTGGTTTAGAGGGTAAATTCTGTGTTATGTATATATTTACCACAATTTTAAAAAAATATTATTTGCAATGACTGACTTTCCTGAATTGCGATTTTCTCAGTAGCATGCCACCCAAATGCTATTTAATGAGAAAGAAAAAAAGAAATAGATCAAAAATAAAATGATGACGTGACTGTATATACATCCTGGCAAAAAGTGCCTAAATTTAAATCAAAAAATATCGAGCTATTTTTTACTCATGCTCTTTCGCCACTAAGCAGCTTGAGATTTACCTGCAAGTGGCAAATTAAGCTGTGGGGGAATCAATTTGGAGAAAATAGGAAAGTATTCATTGTAATAAAAATCTTACGTAACCACCTATCCAACTAACCAATATTTACTGATTTTTGACTATGTATATAGCAATATGTTAGGTACCATAAATATATACAGATACTGCCCCAAACACTTTCTCTCTCCCCCTTTCTCTGATTTGAAAAGATTTCCTCCTCTTTTCTCTGTGCCATGCCTAAAGCATGGTTTCTTTGCTCAAGCTGTCTTAATCCATGTTTTTCCAAGCCTCTGAGATCTGGAAGATAGATATTGGTCAGTTATTGACAGAACTATTTGCTTTTCATGGCCCTTGGCACCTTTCCTAGTGGGGTGTCGGCTCCCCCTTCATTTGCCTTTGGGCACTGTTTTAATTCTCCTTGCTTCTGATAATTCTCAAAAAAGCTCTAGAATATCTCAGGCCATTGCCCAGTTTCAGAGAGACGTTTCCACGCGAGTTATCATGGTCAATAATTGATAAGGTCAATGAGCTTAATGCTCCCTCTGGAGCTTCGGTTCATACAGCTAAGCCACGCCTTAGTGACGATTAGAAAAGAGGTGACCGACATGGGTATTTGATTCCATGGCTCAGTTGCTGGGCAGATATATTTTTTATTGCTGACTTAAATGACAAATCTGTGAAGCGCCGTTGGCATAATTTATATTTTGGGGTTTAGAGGGTGTGTTTTTTCCTAACTCTTCAGTTGAGCTTACTGACCTGTACGAAGTCAGCAAAATCTGATAATACTGTTTAAGCATCCTTGTAGAATCTACACTAAACACTGGCAGTTGAGTTCAAGTGGGTACAGTTGGTGTCCTCTGAATATTTACGCCCCAAAGCGGACACAGCCACAGAATAATTTAGTACAATACTGGATACTTTCAGGTCATAAGGGCTAATTTACAATTGTTTCCTAGCTAAGTTTTAGAAACTGGGTTAGACATTCCCTCTTACCATACCCACTGAAATACACTGAAATTGCAAGGGGTCTAGCCACAGATCCCAACAACTGACAACATTCACTATCACCTTCCCAAATATTTGATTTACTTTTCCACCTGCTTTTAGTCTGGGCTCCCTTTCTTTGTGACTGGTAGCTTGCCATTTCAATTTAATATTGGGCTTCCACTGGCTACAGTGTGTTAGGTAACTCCAACTTCTTCACAATGTTCATTTATTCGTCAGTCATCCCTCAATGACAAAGAAAGACAATGAAGCTTTGCACCGTTCGTCTGTCCATTCCCCAGAAGAACTATAACCATCGCCTGAGCCCCCCATCTTTCCAGATGGGCTGTGAGAACAGATTTTAATACCTTAATCCTGCATTTTATAGGTCAACTAGCATTTGTCTGAGTAATTAACAAGGCTAGTTTCCTGCTGTGCTAAACCTTTCAAAATCATACAAAGCTTCACCTGTAAACTCCTAATCCCACTTCTGCATCTAGGCATGGAGCTTGGCGTCTTAGCCACGTTGCATGGATCCTTCGAAGTGCAAAAGGAAAATCACTCTTGACTTCAAGGAAGAAAGGACAAGACAAGGAACAGAGGCAGGTGGAGAGGGATGTCATTGGCGAATCTCCTAAAGAAAAACCTCAAGCTGCCAACGTCAGCTCTACAGGGAAATGGGGATTGAAACCAAACAGAGGGATTTCAAACCTGTGTCAGCTGAAATCTAAAATGCAGTCATTCATTTGGACAAGGGTTTGGAAGTTATTTTTATGTATCGGTGACTTTGAAAATGCAATATCAATCACAGTGTTACTTCTCTTGGACTTGAGGCAAAAGAACTCAAGTGGAAGGGTGCCCATTACTACAGCAATCTTTGAGGGAGAGAGGGAGGGGGCAGGGAGGGAGATAAACACATCCCCTGTTGGGACCTTTTCTCTTTTCCCATAGCTGATCTTTTGAAATCCTGTATGTAGGGATTTTGCAAACTGGCTATGAAAAAGGAAGCCTTGCTCTATTTTACTCTACCATCAACTCATATTGTAAAAAAGAGAAAAAACAGTGCTTTAAAAAGTAGTTTGAGAGAATTGTGTTCGCAGCCGCCGCCGCGCCGCCGTCGCTGTCTAACGCCAGCGCCGCCTCTAGCTCACCGAGCTCCAGCCGAAGGAGAAGGGCGGTAAATAAGGAGGTCTTTATACCATGGCTCGTACAAAGCAGACTGCCCGTAAATCCACCGGTGGTAAGGCACCCAGGAAGCAACTGGCTACAAAAGCCGCTCGTAAGAGTGCGCCCTCTACTGGAGGGGTGAAGAAACCTCATCGCTACAGGCCTGGTACTGTGGCACTCCGTGAAATAAGACGTTATCAGAAGTCCACAGAACTTCTGATTCGCAAACTTCCTTTCCAGCGTCTGGTGCGAGAAATTGCTCAGGACTTTAAGACAGATCTGCGCTTCCAGAGTGCAGCTATTGGTGCTTTGCAGGAGGCAAGTGAGGCCTATCTGGTTGCCTTTTTGAAGACACCAACCTGTGTGCTATCCATGCCAAACGTGTAACAATTATGCCAAAAGACATCCAACTAGCACGCCGCATACGTGGAGAACGTGCTTGAGAGTCCACTATGATGGGAAAACATTTCATTATCAAAAAAAAGAAAATTCTCTTCCTCCTGTTATTGGTAGTTCTGAACGTTAGATTTTTTTTCCCCCATGGGGTCAAAAGATACTTAAGTATATGATTGCGACTGGAAAAATAGGGGACACAAATCAGGTATTGGCAGTTTTTCCATTTTCATTTGTGTGTGAATTTTTAATATAAAATGTGGGGATGTGCAGCATTAATGCGAG
>CAUYON010141445.1:0-13667 GCA_963573935.1 Arctocebus calabarensis
TGCCGTGGCGTCACACTGCTCACAGCAACCTCCAGCTCTTGGGCTTAAGCGATTCTCTTGCCTCAGCCTCCCTAGTAGCTGGGACTACAGGCGCCCGCCACAGCGCCCGGCTATTTTTTTGTTTTGTAGTTTGGCCGAGGCCGGGCTTGAACCCACCACCTTCGGTATATGGGGCCGTCGCCCTACTCGCTGAGCCACAGGAGCCGCCCAATAGCATATTTTTATTACATAGTTAATACATATTCATTGCAGATGAGAAAGGAAAAATAGTAAGAATAAAAAGTAAATAAAAATATTCAAAATCTGGGCGGCACCTGTGGCTCAGCGAGTAGGGCACCGACCCCATATACTGAGGGCTGCGGGTTCAAACCCGGCCCCGGCCAAACTGCATCAAAAATTAGCTGGGCGCTGTGGCAGGCGCCTGTAGTCCCAGCTACTTGGGAGGCTGAGGCAAGAGAATCGCTTAAGCCCAAGAGCTAGAGGTTGCTGTGAGCTGTGACTCCACAGCACTCTACTGAGGGCAATAGAGTGAGACTCTGTCTCCACAAAAAAAAAGAAAAAAATTCAAAATCTAAATACCTAGGGGAAAATACTGCTACATTTTGGTATATATCCGCAAGGTCAGTGAGCTTTTTCTGCTAAGCGCTGGGTAATAAATATTGTAGACTTTGGAGGCTAAGAGGTAAAATCGCAGGTACTTTATAAGAAGAGAGAATATAAATTTCCACAAAATTCTTATTGATAAAACTCAAAATATGATAGTAATAAAGTGATATTTTTGTAAAGTAGGTCGACTAATGGGAAGAAGAATCTTTCGATTAACTAGGGTTCAAAGTTATGTTGCTTATCATCAAAATCTATTGCAAACGATAATACAATTTTATTTACTTCAACTGTGAAAATCTCTTCAGATAGGTACTACCAAATACTGATAGCAATTTATGAACACATAATTTTAATTGTGTGCATCTTCTTTGCTTGAAAGGCATTTATATATTTTCTTCTGGTGTTTCTAAATTCTTCATAATATCCCTTATAAAAAAAACCAGTAAACTTAAGTGTTTTTTTGACCTCAGTGAGCCATTTTAGCAAATGATTGACCCAAGGAGGGAATCATTTGGAAACATCTGATTCACAGCAAGTTGGTCAGAAGTACCGGAGGTCAGGAATTGCAATTGGCATGTTAGTGGGAACCGGTCTTATGGGACTGAGCTTGTAAGTGGCGAAACTGGGTTGAAACACAGAATGACTGGCCCCAAGCCTGTGCTCACATATTATTTTACATATTTGTTTTTTTTTAAATATATATATTTTTTGTTTGTTTATTTGATTTTTGCATTTTTTGGCTGGGGCTGGGTTTGAGCCCACCACCTCCGGCATATGGGGCTGGCAACCTACACCTTTGAGACACAGGCGCCACCCTATTTTATATATTTGTATCATGTTCTACAAACGGATTTTATTTTTCAGAACCTACTTTTTCCCCATTTAATTCATTTTGAACATCTTTTTTTTCTTAGATACAGAGTCTCACTTTGTCACCCTCGTTAGAGTGCTGTGGCATCACAGTTCACAGCAACCTCCAGCTCTTGGACTTAGGCGATTTTCTTGCCTCAGCATCCCAAGTAGCTGGGACTACAGGTGCCCGCCACAATGCCCAACTGATATTTTGAACATCTTAAAGATGATTCTTGAAAAAATTCTCTAGCTTTACTTAGATGTTTTAAGTCAGGGAAGGTCTGCCAAGGCTCAGGTAAGTACTCTTTAGAAAAAAGAGTTTATTATAATTGCAGCACCTAAAAGATAAATTTTCTTTTGGAAAAAAAAAAAAAAAGAAGAGTTACCTTCCTTGTTTTGAAATCACAATGGAAGACCACAAGGTCAGCCAATACAACAATTCACAACGATACTTGTGTTTGTAAAGATTTGAAATATTTTTTAGGAAGAAGAATCACATTCAATTTTTTTAGGTTTAGCATAAATAATTCCTGGACAATGAAAATTATAACAATAGCTTTGGTTAAAAGATAAGAATTAGGGATTTTAAAGGAATATATGTTCAGTTTGTAGAGTTATTAAAATTGGCATATTCGTGGAATACGGTCAAAAATTAAGTTTAAGAAGATAAAAAAAAATTTTTTTTTTGAGACAGAGCCTCCAGCTGTCACCCTGGATAGAGTGCCGTGAGTGGCATCACAGCTCACAGCAACCTTCAATTCCTGGGCTCAAGTGGGTCTCCTGCCTCTGCCTCCCAAGTAGCTGGAACTATAGGTGCCCGCCACAACGCCCGGGCATTTTTTAGTTGCAGCCACCATTGTTGTTTGGCGGGCCCGTGCTGGATTCAAACCTGCCAGCTCAGGTGTACGTATGTGGCTGGAGCCTTAGCCCAGTGAGCCAAAGGCGCCTAGCCAAGAAGATAAAATTTGTAACCTGCATATTAAAACAACAGAAACCACGTTTAAAAAAATAACAAAAGTATTGAAATACTTAAGGTGACAAACCAATAGTTGATATATTTTGTAATATAAAACATTCTGCAAACTAAGCAGAGAAAGATGAACCCCCGATGGGCAAAGGCAAGTCAAACATATAAAAAACTAAACATATAAAAAATATTAGCCAGCCTGGGTCACGTGGCAAGACCCTGTATCTATAAAAAAAATTAGAAAAGTAGCTGATGTGGTGGTATGTGCCTAGAGTCCCAGCTACAGGAGAGGCTGAAGCTTGTGATGGCATCACTGCACTTCTGTCTGGACAGCAGAGTGAGACTGTGTCTCTAAATAAAAAAAAAGAAAGAAAAAGTATTTGTATATTTCATATATAAAACATCCTGTGTTAAGCCATATAGATATTATATATGGTATAACATAAGTCATATAAGATAATCATACTATATACTATACTATGTTACATTGTTACTTTTTATAAAGAATTATTACATATCTATTTGTACATGTATATGTATCTGTCATATGTAACACAATAATGCCACAAATAAGATACATGTATATATACATGCATTGAATGTATTGCTCTCCGTCATGTATCAGGCCACTCAATACGTTGGGACTGAAATAAAATTGGTTGTATCCTCCAGTCCACGTTTGGGTAAACTACAATGTACAGTGTCCTCAAGTTCGCTCAGATTCCCAGGGGTTTACTGCTGCCTCCAGACTGGGGCTTACTCTCAGCCCAAACAGGCTTCACTTTTCCTTTCCCCGCCCCAGCTCAGAGGTGGGATTCAAACATTTCCTTGATTTCTCCAAAACCACCTGCACAAGGAGAATGAACAAGGAGTGAACTGTTTCTTAAGGTTAGAGCACTTCCCGGCAGCCTTTACTGCGGAAAACCGAGTCGAGTCGCGGGCTCCGACTGCACCAGCTGGGCCACCAGCAGGGGCGGGGCCAGGGCGGGGTCGGGGCGGGGCGTGTGTGCCCTAAAAGGGCGGGCCAGTCTCCTCCGCACTGCGCCATCTCCGCACTGCTCTTCACCACTATGGCATTGCAATCCGGGACTCGGTGATGACTCTGACTGCTGTCAGGTCTCGGAGAAGAGAACTGGAGAAACTAAACAGTCCCTCCCTCCCATATCCGCCTGGCTAAAGGGAAGGAGCGGTAAAAGCGATGCTGGCACATTGCACAGCCTGTGCTTCCCAAGCAGATTCCGGAACGAGTCTTTCCTGTGCAACTTACCAGACCTGTGATTTGGGGCACAGTTCTTTCCATGCCTCAGTTTCTTTACCTATAAAATGGGAATGGCACTAATATTTAATACGGTTGCTGAGAATTAAATGAGTCAAATATAGGAGACTATCTTTGAATTGGTAATAGGGAAAAGTTTCTTAGAATTAATATGTACAAAGTGCCAGAATGTTTGGCACATAGTAGATAATATTAAATGTTAGGCTTTTGTTTTCTCCACAAATATTATGTCCTCACCCCAACCCGTCCATGAAAATGCAGAAGCAGTTACAGTTAGTTTGGTAGGTGTGCCTAATGTTTATCTTTTTCAATTTTTTTTTTTTTAGAGGGGAGGATTTGTCTATGTTGCCCAGGCTGGCCTCAGGGTCCAGGCCTCAGGGGATCCTCCCACCTCAGCCTCCTGAATAGTTGGGATTACTGGCTCAAGCCACCATGCCAGCTCTGTTTACTTTTGAGTTACATGTTTGTAGTTATAGCTAAACTACCAGAAGAATATATTTTAAAATGTAGGAGATGGGATTATGGTGTTTATTTTACTTTTTTAGTGTGTGTGCCTTTCTAAATTTTCCAAATTTTGTACAATAAGCATTTGTTATTTCTGCAACTATGGAAATTGCAAAAAGAAAAAGGAATTTTTTTTTTCAAAAGAAGGCAAGAGGCTCGGCACCCGTAGCTCAGTGGTTAGGGTGCCGGCCACATACACCGAGGCTGGTGGGTTGAAACCCAGCCTGGGCCTGCTAAACAACAGTGACAACTTCAACAATAACAACAAAATAGCCAGGCATTGTGGCAGGCATCTGTAGGTCCCAGCTAGTTGGGAAGCTGAGGCAATAGAATCGCTTGAGCCCAAGAGTTTGAGGTTGCCATGAGCTGTGAAGCCACAGCACTCTACTGAAGGATGACATAATGAGACTCTGTCTCAAAAAACAAAAAAGAAGGCAAGAGAAGCCTCGTAGGACAGTAGTGATATATTTAGGGTAAACCTGTCTCCTGTACTCTGTGGGTTGATTAAACCCCCAAGACCAGGGCAGAGCTCGTTGGTTCCTTGGGAAATGCATGGACCTTAAAAATCAATGATTCTCTGCTGTTTGCCTCTCAGAAGAAACCTGTGTTTATTTATTGCTCTTCAGACTTACCATTTCAGCATCTTAAAAAGAAACCAAACAAAGACAATTTCAAGTGCATGACCTGATTCCTTCCCACAAACCAAATTGTTCTAAAAATTTCCCATTGGGTTCTCAGATTTTAAGAAGCTTAGCCTGCTTCCTGCCCCTAATTGCTCTGTCAATTTAATCTGTGAAAAGTCTCCCAAGAGCCTAAGTCATTGGCTTTGGGGCTGCTCTGTCTAGTCTGGACTGGTGTCCTCCACAGAGAGTTTTGCTTAGCTGTTTTACATGTTCCCCTGAGTTCTATTTTGCTAGCTTTCTTCTTCTATGAGGGTTTCTCCTGACCTAATTAAATGAGCTCTGGTATTTGGGTGAAGTTGCACATTACATTATTTTCCTTCTTCAGTAGAGACCTAGAGCTACACTTTTATCCTAATCTTCTGGTTTTGGTTCCTGATCATTTCTCCTACTAGCACTCAGTAGCTTCACGTGTAACAAGAGTAAATTGGTTCTTTGCATAAAAATAGACTCTGAGGGGTTTGGTGGCTCACGCCTGTAATTATAGCACTCTGGGAGGCCCAAGGGAGGCAGGTGGATTGCCTTAGCTCAGGATTTGGAGATAAGCCTGAGCAAAAGCAAGACACCATCTCTACTAAAAATAGAAAAAAAAAAAAAAAAACTAGCCAGGAGTTGTGGCAGGTACCTGTAGTCTCAGCTACTTAAGAGGCTAAATAAGAGGATTGCTTGAGCCCAAGAGTTTGAGGTTGCTGTGAGCTGGGATACCATGGCACTCTACCCAGAGCAACAGAGTGGGACTCTGTTTCCAAAAAAAAAACAAACAGATTCTGAGCAAATTCGTTCATCATTTTGAACCTTCATTTCATTACCTATAAAGTAGGGAATAAAAACATGTCTTTATTTCCTAGAGATGTTGTAACAAATGACCTCAAACTTGGTGGCTTAGAATAATAAAAATTTATTCTGTCACGCTTCTTGAGGCCCAAAGTACAAAATTTAGATGTCAACAATACCATGCTCCTTCCAAAGAGAATCCCAGAAAGGGAGGGTTAAAAGAAAAACTTCAGACAAATAAAATTTAACAGTTTCATGAGCCCCCACTGCCAACTGAATAGGATCAGAGAGATTCAAGTACTATTGTTGGAGGTAATTTATGAATAGAAAAAGGAAAGTGATGAGGACCAGGAAACAGAAGTGAGGTATAGAAACAGCTCAATTGGTCACAGCTCAGCCTTTGCTTTATTTGAACACAGGGCTAGAACAGTTGGCTGCCTGTGAGTGGTGGACACTCAGTGATTGGCACAAGAGAACGTTATAGCCTGTTTATACATCCAGTTAGGTTACAGTTTGGAGAAACTTTCAGCCCTAACTTCTATGGAGGAGGCAGCTTTCGGCTAAACCTAACTGAACAAGAGAAGGAAGGCTGTATCCTTCCTTGGGTGTAACAACGTAATTGTCTTCACATGGCCTTCTTCCCTGGGATCTCCCTATCCTTTCTCTTTTAAGGACTCCTATAAACTCTAAATCCAGGATGACCTCATCCCAAGATCTGTAACTTAAAATCTGACCCTATTTCCAAATAATGTGACATTCACAGGTATCTGTGGTTATGATTTGGACATACCCTGTGAGGGGGAAACACTGCAAGCTGTCAACCTTGTTGAGTTGCCTGTGAGCATTGCAAATGATATGAAAATGTATGTCATGCAGCTAGTATACAGCTTGACACATAGAAGGTTCATTATTCATCATTACTCATTCAGTAATGATCACTGTAACAATAGCTACCACCAAGTGAGCCTTCACATTAGGCCAGGCCTCACTCCAAACCCATCTGTGCCAGAACACGGGCTCCATCTCAGGCTACCATCACTGGGAGCCTGTGCCCTGCTCGATGGCACTTGATGGCTTCAGTCTTTTATCTCTACTCCTCAGCCAGGATCCAGACACTCCTCTCAATCTCCACCACACTTTGCACTTTGATCCAGGATGGTGCCTGGTGGTGTTTGGTAGGAAGAATTAGCAATGGAGACTGCGAAGAGAGAGAAGTTTCTGAGAGAGTCCTTGTAAAAAACAGGTGACTTGCCCTTGGGGGAGTGTGATCTAAGAGAGGAGGAAGTTGTGTGCCTTTTTGTTACATGTCACTTCTGCCACTCTTTCATCAGTCACAATTGAGTCATTTTGTAGCCTGCATTAAAAGGGAGAGGAAGTAGGTGTCACCCTTTGAAAGGAGAAGTGTCAAAGAATCCGTGGACGTATTTAAAAACTACCATATTACCTCATGGGTGGAGGAAAGATGGCCTTTGTCTAAGGAATTTATCTAGCCTCAGCCTCTCAGAGCTCCGTGATTACAGGCGGGCGCCACCACGCCCAGCCTAAGAGAGGCTTTTAAGAGCTAAGGTTAGGTCTGGATTGATAGTGGGCCGAGCAGTGACCACACTTCAGGACAGCAAGTGATCCATGCACTTACCTAATGCTACAGATGCTCAGGCCATGAGGCCACTGGAAATTCACAGCAATCTAGGAAAAGGCAATGATGTTCTCAGAGCATGAAAAGGAAGGCAATCTTTAGCATCAGAAAGCGGGCCAGGGCCAGCAGCTCTCCCTGCCGTGGAGCTGTTACCAAGCACAACGCAGCTGAGAGCGCTTCACCTGGGAAGGGAAGGGCCTGTCCCAATTTCCAAAAGCAGCCTTCGGGCCAGAGGAGAGTGTAATTAGCCACGCTCCCACAGTGCAAGGGGTGGGCATTAGCTCTTTGGGATTCATTTTGTCATTAACTATCATAAGAGGATTCAGTGTTTTCTTACAAAACTCTAAGATGTTGTTCTGAAGTTTTTCTTCATTTCCTAAAGACATATTTGCTTTTATCTTCTGTAATAAATGGTTGTTTGGGAGTGGGGTTACTTGTGGGCTTTTGGCTTAATTAAATCTGAAAAATAAACTTAATGTCACTCAATTTCAGGCATGCAGTCATTCTGTTCCCAGTAGTTACTGAACTTGTACATACCTTCTCTTTTGAGAAATTTAATGCTCTATCGAGAAATCTCCTAGAAGAAAGAACATATATACATATTGGAGACAGGGTCTTGCTTTTTTGCTTAGGCATGAAGGCAGTGGTGTCATCACAGCTCACTGCAACTTCAAACTCCTAGTCTCAAGTGATCCTCTTGCCTCAGCCTCCTGAGTAGCTGGGAAGACAGGTATGTGCCATCACACTCAGCCAATTTTTCTATTTCATTTTTTTAAAGATGGGGTCTTACTGTGTTGCCCAGTTTGGTCTTGAACTCATGACCTCAAGTAATCCTCCTGCCTCGGCCTACCAAAGTATAGAAGATTAAAGGCATGAGCCACTGTGCCTGGCTAATCTCTGATTTTTTGTTTTTGCAATTTTTGGCCAGGGCCCGGTTTTAACCCACCACCTCCAGTATATGGGGCTGGCGCCCTACTCCTTGAGCCACAGGCACCACCCAAATCCCTGATATTTTAATATTTAACAGTAACGACCAAAAACCTTTCGATAAGAAAAGTGCCGGAATAAAGAGGGTTAAGTCTAGGAGAAAGTATTTTGAAGCTGCATTATTGAATGTTTCTCTAAGACTCCATTTAGAGAACAGGTCATTATATATTTAAAAGTCTTGTCTCGATTTTTACAAGTCATTGCACCCTTCTAGGATGGGTTTGGGTCTCAGTTTTCTCTGTTGTCCCTAGTGCCTGACATAGTCTGTGCTTAATAAACATTCGTTGACTTGGGCATTTCACAGGAGACCATTGACACTGGGAGATTATTTAGGATCTAGTTCTAGAAAATTTCTAAAGGTCACAATTTTTTTTTTTTTTTTTTGCAGTTTTTGGCAGGGCTGGGTTTGAACCCACCACCTCCAGCATATGGGGCCACCACTCTATGCCTTTGAGCCACAGGCACCACTCTAAAGGTCATAATATTTTGGAAGTCACAGTGAAGTTCCTGATCAAAAGGGCCTGAATTATCTTGTTCCTTATTAATTTTTATTAGCACTCAGGAGGGGAAAGTGGGCAGGTCCAGGGTGAGATTTGGGGGTGATGGAGGAAAACGGCAGCTGGCTGGTGCATTCCATGCTAAACGTGCATAGTAAGGCTAATGTTTTTAAGTAACCTGGTGCCTACTTTCAAAAGCTTTCACTACCAAAGGTCATTCAAGATAACTAAGTTTTGAGTATATTTTGGAAGGAATCCACCACCCACAGTAATTCTTCCCTTTGACACTGAATTGGGAACCATACTGTAATGCTTTTATTAGCACATTTCATGTCCCCCAAAGGATGCTGAATTTCCATCTCAACTCCCAACAGCACTCTATTACTCTGTTTTGACCCCTAACTTCCAGCCACACCATTGAACCCTTTCTCAAGTTCGGCTCACACCTCCTAGCTCTAAGAACACCCACTCTAAGAAGGGGCACACATCTTGCCCCTTAAAATCCAGAGAAGATTGTCTCAAATAATCAATTCCACAGACTTTGAGAAGTGCCTCCTCTAAGACTCCTGCAAGTTGGCAGGAGACCTAATGTCCTTCTGTTCCTGTGAATTAGTTCCGCTTAGGGTTCTTCTTCCTGTTTTGTATAACTCAAATGTGAGCCCCAGCCACTTCCTTATTCTCCATAAATTCACAATGACACATCTTTGCATGTGTAGCAGATTCTATTGTTACTAAAAATTTAGGACAGAGGGGTATATGTCACAGGGAATCAGTCAACTTTAAAGTGAACATTAACCATCATTTATAGCCTCCTTGGTCATGTTCTTAAAAATCTCCCTCAGTCATTGCTGCTGCCTTCTGCCAGGTTATGTAATAGCTGCTGCATCTTCTTTCTTTTTCTTTTTCATCTTGCCTCATTTTCAAGAGAAAACAAACAACACAAAAACCACCAGTCACCACCACCACACACACACACACACCTTCAATCTCCCAGGCCTTCCTCACACTGTCAAGGATTATACTGAAGTTCTGAAATTACCACTCTTAAGGAAGGGATCTCAAATTCTTAAATTCTAGGAAAAACTAACCTGATCACTAGTCTTTGTGTGGTATTTATAGGGGTATCTGATCTTACTCTGATTCCCAGTTTCCCCATCTATCTGATGATGACGTAATAGCACTTGCTTCACAGAATTAATGCAATAATGACTAAGTTCATGCATAAAGCCCTTAGCAATGTGCTGGGCACATAATGCAGAGATAAATGTTACCTCACCTTATTTCTCCCTCTCTGTCTATCAACTGAGATTTTGTTTGACATTTGGGCCTAGATCAAGGGCCAGCACCCCCATGGAGAATTTTATAAGCTCTCCTAGCTGCAGCAAATCACTGTCTCCTTGAATTCTTAGGGCACTAGGTTTACACCACTCTTCTGGCAAAGAGGAATGCAAAAGTAAATAGGACAAACCCCCAAATGACCTTATAACCTGGAGGAAAAGATAGGCATGGGCAGAGGGAATAATCCAGGGAAGCTAGAGATGGGGGTGAAGGAAATACACTAGAACAGAATAGTAAGTTAGCTAACTTCAAGATCTTAAATTCTAAGTCAACAATATGATGATGTTGGTCAATGTTGTAGCCCAGAATATCATTAGGCAGTTCTTCAGTCAATCTTTTGTCAATTGCAAATTTTACCACTTACAGTTTTAGAGGTTGCAAATTTCACATTTTGACACCAAATCCATTTCCTATAATAGATTCTATGTCCTATAACTTACAGTGGTTCTGCTTCTATGAGCCCCTTTTCCCTTCTTTCAACTATTTCAACATATGTTTATTAGGTGGGGTTCATTCATTGAAGCAAAACCACTATAAGTTATGGGATATGGAAATGTATCATAGGAGATGGACTTGGCACAATTCTGTGGAGGACCTGGGGAAGTAAAAGTCTGGAAAGTCTGTAGGGAAATCTGGTACCCAGAAATACCAAGTCTATGGGGAGTTGTTGGGCCTTCTGGACTACAGAGCATCTGTAGTAGTCCTGGGGTAGCTGTTGATGGTAGAGCTAGCAGACAGAAAGGACAGCTGGACCTGGAACAAAGAAGAACCTGCTGGCACTTCTGTGTCTGAGTCTTACCTCCCCTTACCAACAACCTCTCTTTTTTATTATTTTTTTTTTTATTGAATCATAACTTTGTACATTGATGCATTTATGGGGTTCAGGGTACTGCTTTGATATACAATGCAACAACCTCTTTAGATTGTAATGGTGACAGCTTCATCTTTGCCTCCTAAATCTTGTACAACTTTTGGCCAACTCAACCCAGGAATCACACAGAGAAACTCTATGATGCATAGGCCTCAACAAAACAATCCAGTACAACATTCATCATGAATCTCAGTGTTCATTGAAAACTGCATTAATAACTAATCTTTGATATCTCTTGAAACAAAGAATAAAGAATTTTAAGAGGAAAAACTCATAGAATCTGGAAAATGGCAGGGTCAAAATTTCAGAATAGATTCTACTGTCAGACTTACACATATGTAGTTATGTAATACATGAAAGAGATGATTCTGCCAAACCGTGGAGGAAGAACCATTTCAAATAAATGGTGGCTAGGTCAATTGGATGGCCAAACGAAATACACATTAGTCTTGATCTTGCAACATATACACACATGAACTCACATATGTTATACATCTAAATGCGAAAGATAAAACAATAAATCTCCTAAAAGATAAAATGTGAAACTGTCTGAATGACTTTGAGGTTGGGTAATTTCTATTAAATAGAACACAAAAAACATTATCCTTTTTGGAAAATAGGTAGAACAATTGTAAAATAGAATTGTTAGATGTAGTATAAATTAATTCAGGGTTTATGATGGCAAGAAACAAGTCCTCATAGAGCTTCAGCTTCTGATACAAAGAGAATTCTAGACAAGGTAATTGATTCACAACTAACTCTTCTTTCCACCTAAAATTTAGGGCTTCCCCAAAGCTCTAGATTCAAGAGAACTTCTCAAAATTACTGTTCGTGCCCACTAATGACTCTGTCACTCCCCACATCATCCCTGGGTAAAACCTCAGCATCATCTTTCATAATTTCCTCCATCCCACATTCAAAGATCTACCTCCAAAACATGTTCATCCATTCTCCCTTCTTTCTAGCTCTGCAACTTCCATCCAAGTTAAAGTCCTTCCTACTTCTGTTGCAACAGCATCCTCATTAACGGTTCATTTGCAGATACAGCCACTCAAGCTAGTTTGAGCGGAAATCAGGTTCAACTAACACATTGTTGAAAAATCTGGAGAAGATATTTGAAGCAGAATTTCCAGGAACAACACCCAACTCTTGTATGCCTACTCCCTCTGTCAAAAATCAGAAAGTTATCATTGCCACTGCAGAAGCCCTGGAATCGAGAAGCAAGTGACCCCAGTAGCATGCTGCCTCCATTGCTGTCATCCATGCCAGCTCCACGGATCCTCATCTGCAACTAACTCCAAAGAAGTATGTAGACTATAGTCTTGCAGCTTTCTGATCATATCAGTAAGGGCTGGAATGGGTGCCCGGCAAGTCTGGACTCCAGCCTCCCTCTCTCCCTGGCCAGACCCCCAGCCTTCCCTGCTCTTTCCCACGATTCCAGCTGTTTCCAGCTGCTGACTCTGATCCCATCACTCCCCAGCTCAGAAGTCTCAGATGACTCATCCTCTCCACTGAACTAGGTTTAAGTTCCCTCACCTGTCATTGAAGGCCCTCTGTGATCAGATCCCAACTTATTTTTCTGGTTTATGTCCTCCACTCCTACAGTTTCCTCGACTCCAGCCATTCACCACTGGCCATACTTACTGTGCTCTTTCCCTCCTCGCACTTTTGTGCATCTTCTACCCTTCCCCTCATCATTTCCCATTAAAACAGTGGTTCTCAACCTTCCTAATGACGCAGGCCTTTAATATAGTTCCTGTGGGGCACGACCCACAGATTGAGAACAACTGCATTAAAAGAGAGTAGGCCCATTTCATGTGTCACTTCCTTTCTATATTCTCCTTTGATCCCCTTAACCAAAGTGACTTCTCACCCCAGCTCGGCAGAGAGCTCCCTCTAACAGATTATGGAAACACAAGGCAGTTAGTCAGACATTGTGTCCAGAGACAAAGAGATGTGAGCTGGAATCCTAGTGAGGCCTGAGGAAGTGAGACCATCTGAATGCAAAGCCTCAGTTTCCTGCTCTGTAAAATGAGGAGAATAATAATACCTACTTCATAGGCAGGTTGAGAGGACTGGTTGAGACAAGCCACCAGTGCACACCCTCTGCAGGGGTAACTGCTATGTGAGTGTTGTGCTCCTTACCAGCTCCCTCCCTCCCCTGGCACTCAAAAAATACTCCAGTAATGAATGGACAAGCCAAACCCAGCAGCAACATGGACCTTAGGTAATTTACGATCAAACAAATGTGCTACATGCTTCCTGCTCAGTAATAGGCCCCAGGTTGGGTCAATTTAGAACAAAAGTATGGGCAGGTGAAGATTACCACTTGTTTTATCAAGTCAGGAGAAAATGAAAACCAAGAGGCTTAATAGTTGACTGGGCCATGACCCCACAGTGCAGGCTACAGCAAGGTCCCCAAGTTTCATGGATTGAAACTGTTCAGGAAAGATTCTTCCCAAAGGGGCGGCTCCTGTGGTTTAGCAAGTAGGGCGCCGGCCCCATATACCGAAGGTGGCGGGTTCAAGCCCGGCCTCGGCCGAACTGCAAAACAAAAAAATAGCCGGGCGCTGTGGCGGGCGCCTGTAGTCCCAGCTACTAGGGAGGCTGAGGCAAGAGAACCGCTTAAGCCCAAGAGCTGGAGGTTGCTGTGAGCAGTGTGACGCCACGGCACTCTAC
>CAUYON010141446.1:0-11868 GCA_963573935.1 Arctocebus calabarensis
AGAGAAATGCAAATCAAAACCACTTTGAGATATCATCTAACCCCAGTAAGATTAGCCCACATCACAAAATTCCAAACCAAAGATGTTGGCATGGATGTGGAGAAAAGGGAACACTTGTGCATTGCTGATGGGAATGCAAACTATTATGTTCCTTTTGGAAAGAAGTTTGGGATCATTTCAGGATCTAAAAATAGATGCCATTTGTATATTTAGTATACCTACCACTACTAGGTATATATCCAGAAGACCAAAAATCACATTATAACAAAGATATTTGCACCAGAATGTTTATTGCAGCCCAATTCATAATTGCTAAGTCATAGAAGGAGCCCAGGTGCCCATTAACATATGAATGGATGAATAAATTGTGGTTATGTACACCGTGGAATATTATGCAGCCTTAAAAAAGACTGAGACTTTACCTCTTTCATGTTTACATGGATGGAGCTGGAACACATTCTTCTTATCAAAGGAGTTCAAGAATGGAAGAAAAAGTATCCAATGTATTCATCTCTACTATGAAACCAATTATAGCCCAAGAAGAAGGGGAAAGAGGAGAGGGAAGGGAGGGGTGGGAGAGGATAGGCGGAGGGAGGGTAATTGGTGGGAAGACAACTATGGTGCATTTTACAAGGGTACATGTTAAATTTACTAAGTATAGAGTATAAATGTCTTAACACAATAATAAAGGCTATGTTAACAAGTTTGATGAAAATATTTCAAATGCTATATAAAACCAGCACTTTGTACCCCACAATTGCATTAATGTACACAGATATGATTTAATTTAAAAAAAAAAAAAAAGCCCATCATCCACTGAGGCTACATGGAGTGGCTTATTTCTCTTGACCACTACTATGTATGTAGTCTGTCATTGGTGGAAATGTCATTGGGAGACATGTGACCATATTTGGTATTTGTATTTCTTCCTTGCAAATTGTTTGTTTATAAATGACTGGTAGAAACACTTCATGTTTTTACAGAGTAAAACTTTTGGCATATATGTTGCAAACATATTTCCCAATTTCTCATTGGTGTTTCAGTTTGTGTAGGGTGTCTGCTGCCCAAATTATGGTTTACATTTTGATGAACTTTATCTTCTTTATTTTATCTCATGCTTAGGGAAAAAACTTTTTCATCTTATGTGTTTGATGTTTCTTCTAGTATTTTTACATTTAAGTCAAACATTTAATGTATTTAGAGCTTATGTTTGTATATGTTCTAATTTTCTCCTGTGTCCCAATACAATAAAGTGAAAGTTTGATTACTTCTCTAGTATATGTGATATTATATATAATAGCATACATAAGCTCAGTGAAAGAAAAAAATTTGAGTTGTCACCCAAGAAGAAAGTTTTCAGTTCAAGCATAGCTGAGAGATTTACCTGCTAAAATGTAGGAAACAACACTCAAGAAGTAACCAAATCTAGAATCTCCAGAACTTATTATTCATAATGTCTAGGATACAATCTTAAATTATCCAATACTGTATTGGAAGAATCAAGAAAATGCAACACATTTTCCAAAGAAAAGAAAATCTATCAAGCCCAACTCTTAAATGAACTGCATGTTGAAACAAACAGGCAAAAATTTAAAGTGACTATTATAACTATTCTAATTAAGTAAAAACCCAAAGAAAGAGAAAACATATTTTCAATGAATGAAAATCTTAGCAGATAAATAGACATGAAATGGAAATTCTAAAAATGAAAAATACAGTATATAAAATTAAAAATTCACTGGGTGTATTTAGCAGCCAAAAGGACACCTGAGAGAAAAGAGTAAGTCAACTTGAAAGTCAAGAAAAATTATTTAATGTGAACAAAGAGAAATAAGATCAAACAGAAAAAGGATCTCATAAAATATTAGGTAATATTTTAAAAGTCAATTATATTGGGAAGTAGAAAACCCTCTCCCAGAAGAGGAGAGAGAAAATGGGGCAGAAAAAAACACTTGAAGCAATAATGACTAAGCTTCCCCAATTTTT
This sequence comes from Arctocebus calabarensis, assembly GCA_963573935.1. Lineage (NCBI taxonomy): Eukaryota > Metazoa > Chordata > Mammalia > Primates > Lorisidae > Arctocebus > Arctocebus calabarensis. Next base: position 1,987 of record CAUYON010141446.1, read on the forward strand.
TTTTATTAAGTCATATACACATAGATCATGTTTGCAGGATGAAAAGCTAAACAAACACCACAGAGAATAAACACCAAGAAGTGTACACCAAGTGAAATCCAAAGTGAAAGAGAGAATGTGAAATCATTAAGAAACAAAGGCAAATTACATACCAGGAAACAATAATCTGACTAACAGCTGACTTCCCATGAGAAATTATGGGCTCGGGGAGGGGAGGAAGAACATTGTTCATATGCTAAAAAAAACTGCCAAATAGCATTCTACATCTAGTGAAAACATCCTTTAAGATTAGAGACACAATTTCCAGTTAAAGCATGTACAGGTAAAGGAAAACTAAGAGAATTTGTCATATGTCACCAAGAAATTTGCATTCCCAAAGTCCTTGTCACTAGCAGATACTCTTATACCACTACAAGAAATTCTCAAAAAATTCTTCATCTGAATGATGCCAGATAAAAACTTTCATCCCCTTATAGTTCTAAGAGGAAAGCAAAAAAATTCATTGAAAATGTGCAAAAGATTTTAAGAGATTTTACAAAAAAGATGTAGAAATTGCCTGTAAGTACATGAAAGATATTCACCCTCACTAGTCATCAGAAAGAGGCAAATTGAAACCATAGGCATTTATGGCTGCATAGGACAGCTGACAATGAGTTTCTCAGAAATGACCTTTTACCTCACCAGTACATTTCTTATCTCCTTCTTTTAGGCAGTGGCCCCTAGACCTTCCTAGGGAACTTAATCCAGCAGCTATTGAAACCGAATGAAGAAAGAATGGTTTTTCATAATTTTAGTACTGGTGTTTCTGGGCCCTTTATTTGTTTTAAAAATGACATTCATTGCTTAAAATTTGACTATCAAACTTGGCCTAGTGTGTCTCGATATTCCAAGAGAATGAATTTATTATTGGCCTCATCCTTGCAAAGATTTGATCTGAGTAATGTTTCCACTGATACTGAACTACCTTTTTGCCAAATCCATACATATGAAGATCATAGTGATTTGGTGCATTGGGCAGAGTCTAGAGGTGATGATGCATATATATTAATTAATACTTCCTATGGAAGTGTCATAGATTGGAGCCCTATGGCTCAACGTGGGTTCAGGATACTACAGCACCTGTGCAGTGGAAAGGAAACTCTAGGACCATGTACATCATAAATTTTGAATATTTTGGATAGAATAATCCAGGATTTTCTCCTCTGGCACCAGGTCTAACTTTTTACCCCAAACAACAACATTTGTGGAAAATTGCCGCTTCTCTTTATCCAGTAACAGCATGGGTGGGGGGACAACAATTTAATCCAGACACAAAAGAGTATACTATGACGTTTAAGAAAAATATAACTAGAATGGTACAAGCTTGTGTAAGATTACCTTTCGTTTGGATGAAGGGTTCAATACATTGGAATGAGGTAACAGGCAAAATAACTTATTAACCACTGTGCTATGAGTACGTGTGTTAACCAATCTCTTAAGTTTAGTATGTTTAAGGAACAACTATACCTACTGAGAGCAAAAACAGATGTATAGTTGCCAATCTAGCTGTGGCGATCATGGGAAGATCCTCCTGTGCTGTCCTTTTTACAGATCATTTCTGATAAAATACTGAAGAGAGCAAAACATTTTTTAGGACACTTAATTGCTGCTATTCTTGTAATAATAACTGTTATCGCCACAGCAACTGCTGCTGGAATAGGTTTGATAGAAAACATTAAGACCCAAGATTTTGTGGCTGATTGGCATCAGAATTCAGAACAATTGTGGATAGCGCAAAGACAAATTGATACTAAACTACACAATGAATTGTCTGACTTAGAACAAAGTGTAATAATGTTAGGAGACCAAGTGTCTAGCTTACAAAAACAGACAAATTTGTGATTGGAATATGATTTCTTTTTGTATAATGCCAGTTGAGTATAATGTAACTAAATTCCCTTGGGAAAAGGTTAAGAAGCATTTGTTAAATCATGAGAATCTCATTGATGATATTATTAGATTACAAAAGAAGGTGCATGAAACTTTTCAAACTAAATTAGAGCATGTTAATGGAGATTCCATTTTGAAGAATCTAGCTGAAGGGATTGAGACTTTGAATCCATTGCTAAAAATTAATGTTCTTATAGGAAGTTCAGTTGGTTATTTTGCCTTATTGTTGGTTTTGTGTTTTATTTTATATTTAGTTTGTTGACGAATCCAGCACACCAAGAGATTGACCAATTGATAGGCTGCTGTAGTTTCTGTGATAATGTATAATTTGGATGCTAACAAAAGAAAGGGGGAAATATAACCTGAGGACATTAAGGACTAGAAACAGTCACTGTGATGAAGTTTTCAAAGACCCGTTGAAAGGACTTTCTCATAGATAGTCCTCCATTTGGACTGGGAGACCAGTCACATAGGAGGCAGACTCTGCAGGCAGAATCTGTACATCTGAGGAATTTCCTGGGAGGGCTTTGAAAGCAGAAGATCAGACTCTGTTGCTTGGCCTTGAGGTCACCAGAAACCATTACTCCCCAAACCTGGTATCCAGTTTTTCAGTATTGTTAATTTTTACTTTATAGTTAAGAAATTTTATGCATGTACTTGTTAGACTTATTAACACCAGATGGTTTGTTTGTTTTTTTGTTTTGTTTTGTTTTTTGTAGAGGCAGAGTCTCACTTTATTGCCCTTGGTAGAGTGCCATGGCATCACACAGCTCACAGCAACCTCCTGTTGCTAGGCTGGGCTTAAGCGATTCTCTTGCTTCAGCCTCCCAAGTAGTGGGGCTAAAGGCGCTTGCCACAACACCCGACTACTTTTGTTTTGCAGTTTGGCCAAGGCCGGGTTTGAACCCACCACCTTTGGTATATGGGGCTGGCACCCTACTCGCTGAGCCACAGGCACCATTGCCAGATGACATTTTTGAGAGGTCAGAAGTTTATAGATTAACTATTTGTTAAAAGTTAATGTATTTGTACATGTAGTGTGGCATTAAAGATCCCCTACATAAGCATGAGAGAAATAAAGGTTTTTGCTACTTGCCTGAGAGAGCAGTAGCCTTCCTCTTTATTCAATATTTCAGCTGCTGGCTTAACCTCTGTGACTCCAGCTCAGCATACTTCCCACAACAGTGATTCCTTCAATCTCATGTAAGGTTTCTATGCCCCTGAGCCTCTGACTCCTTCCTCAATAATCTCAGAAGGTAAGTCTTGTATCTCCACCATAATCTCACCCAAGCTTCAAGGAGACATTTCAGCTGTTTATTAAGACCACTTACAGAAGTCCTTGCTGGGATGTTAAGTGTTGAGTCATGAAAAAGTGCTCCTATGTCAGTTAACTCACTTATCCATCCTTACATTCTACCTAACTCCATTGGTCCTCAGGATCCACTCCCACATTTGCTCCTCCATGAACTAGAGGATCTGCTAGTTCCTTCCAAGATGTGTTAGCTGCTGAATTAGTTCCCTACTGCTGCCATACCATGTCTGACTTAAAACAACAGAAACTTCTTTCATGGCTTGAAGAAGCAAAAGTCTGCAATGCATCCTATGAAGCTAAGTTCAAACTGTCAGCATCGCTGGTTCTTCCTGGAGCCTTCAAATTAGAATCTATTCCTTGTCTCCTCCAGCTTCTAGTAGCTGTTGGCCTTGTGTGGCTGTGGGTACCACACTCCAACCTCCACTTCCATCATCCCGGCCTTCTCTTCTCTGTCAAATAACCCTCTGCAGCTTTCCTAATGAGGACATTATTGATTACATTTAGGCCCCTCCAAGCTGATACTGTATAATATTTCCAGCTCAACATCTCTAAATTTAAAGTGTCCTTCACTATAAGAAGTGTCTTCCAGGAATCTGGTTAGGTATCTTTGGGGGCCACTACTCCACCTACCACAGCTAGATAGAGGAATTCTATGCAATGAGTAAATTATTCCTTCTTGACTAATAAATGGGATTTCCTCTCTCACACTGTGCTGAGACCAAATATTAATTATATCTGAGGTACTGTAGGAAGTGGGTGATGTTCTCAAGAAGGACAAGAACCATCCTGTGTGACTTCTGCTCTATAGCATGTGTTTTAGGTAAAAGGAGGTTTCTTTCTCTAACAAAGAGAAAGGATGCTTCTTTGCCTAGTAGATTCAAGAGAGTCTAGGGATTCAAAGTTCTCATTCCCTCATCCCCTCAAACGTTCCTATCCCAGGACTCAGGATCCCACTCGGATCCCACCAGGGCTCAGAATTTGACATTGGAGAACTGCCAAAGCAACCTGTCCACCCCTCAAGGTAGCTCCTCCACTCTTACAATCGAGCCCTGGGGCTGATTCTCAGCACTGGACATCTATGGCTGTGGAAGACTAATCTCTCATTAAATGTCACCATGGAAGATTTCCAGCTTTCACACACGACTTGAATTGTTTGCTCTTGGATAACATGGACCTATTTCTCAGTTTCTGCCAGGCTTCCAAGGAACTTAAGAAAAGCCATCCATATTCTCACCAGTCCACAATGCTTAAAGTTACTACAGTGCTGATAACATTAATGCAATACAGCTGACATTTATCCCTGCCTTTTCCTTTACATCTGTGCCTCATTCTAATCATTTGTAAGCAATTCTGAGCAAGTATGATGCCATCACTTGTAGGGGTTGTCATGATCCCCACTTACCCTAGAGTGGTGAACGGTCCACTTTTAGGATTCCTCCTGGAGGATATACTTCCTGGAGCTATCCCAGAATGAAATTTATTAGTGGGTTTGCTCCAAAATACAGTATGAGACAAGATGTGTGTGTGGTTTAACTGAGAAGTCTCATGGAGCAACAGTGAGATTATTTATTGGGAAGTGGTCTGAAGGAGGAGGACTGGTTTATGAACAGAGTGAAAAGGAAGACTTGTCACTTACTGAGGAGTGCAATACCACACAATCCTTGCTATGGACAGCGGAGACTTGATTATAGAAGACTGTGTTGAATGCCCCCCCACCAGAATTGTGTGAAGATGGGTGTGGCGTATCTATCCACTGTCTCTACTCCTCGTTGTCAAGTTGCCCTCTGCACTGCTGAGCTCCACATATGCTCAGACAGAGTAAGCCCCCCCCATTGTTCTCCCATCAGAGGATCCTGGGAAGAGGCTACACTGTCACTTACATTGGGCAGAAGCCTGCAGAGAACTTTCCCACCAGCCATGGTGAAATCGGTCATGACATCTGATGTCTGGTACAACATACTTCCTAGAATTGTTGTGAGGGTTCATAGGGCCTTCAGGCTAGTAAAGTTTCTTGTGCATTGCCAGGAACATCAGAAGCACTCATAAATGTTAGTAATGCATATGTAAATGAATTGTTGAACCTCTACTGTCAGCTTAATGAATGTACTCCAATTTCATGTTCACAACAATGCTCTGTGGTGGAGGATGTATATTCATTTCATAGATGAGGAAACTCAGGCTGATGAGGGTTCACAGTTTATTATACAAGGACAAACCACTAAAAATCAGAAGAGCAGGTCTGTCTATAATGCTTTTCCTATAGCACAAGACTTCCCTGCTGGGAGAAAGAGCACTCTGTCTTGGGGAAGGAGATGTTGGATGATCAGTTATCAGTGGGAATGAAAGTTCTAGGAACACAACCCTCAAATTTCCCACTACTATTAATCTGTGGCTTCCACCAAGGCTCTCAATGTCTATGGCCTTGACTTGGCATATCCTGTTGGCAAGCAACTTCCTGAGAGTCCTTTGGGCATGACATAACTCCTCTATCACCACTTCCAGAATCATTATAGGATCTCAGAGACACAGTCCTGAAAGCCCACTAACAAGGCCCCAGAGAGAGAGAGTACCCCATTCCTGAGGACAAGTCAGGATGCTGGCTGAAGAAGTCTCCTTCTTCTTCCCCTGGGCTCTCTTCCTCATCAGCAACTCCAAGGCAAATTATAAATTAGCTGTCTCTTCTCAAACCCCCTGGGTTGACATCTGGAAAAGAAAATCCCTGCTTCAAAAAACCCATATTTAGTCCCCACCTGCACCTCTCCCTTCCTGGGGACTTTGAGGATATGTGCAAGTCCTCAAGACCTCAGTCACCCACCAGGAAGTGGAGCTGCCACACCTGCTCTAACCACCTGACCATGAAGCCAGCACCAGAGATGGAGCTTTCTGTGAGAAGGTTTAAACACCAGAAAGTGCAAGCTGTGATTGCCATCTACATGGAAGGTTGAGAGGTTTCATTTTCCGACTGTCTCTTCCCACAGAATTCTCTGTCCTGGGCTGGTTAATTTCTGAGTACTCCAAAGGTTTACCCCCCTAACTGAAAGGATATCAGCCTGTTATCTCATTTCTAATACAGAGTTACTTACTTGCTTTCTGGGTGGATAACTGCATCTGCACAGCTCCTCACTGTGTTTCCTGAACAACCTTCTCTGGATTCTAGACCCCTTCCAGGGTGAGTATTCTCATGAGTCCTTCTTCTGCTTTTATAAAACAGAGAAGGGGCTTCTGTCCCCAACAGCTTGACAAGCCTGACTTAATGCACAGTGCAGGGGATGCCCCTGAAAGGGAAATCTACTTAGGGAGAGAGCTGGGACTATAAGCCAGAGGTCTTGGCTCCCCACTGCCCATGCCCCTTCTCAGATGAAGCCTGCTGTATGTTACTGACTGTAGGGGGACCCACGAAGTCCAGCTCACTGCCCAGTTCTATGGCATCACCTGCTGAGAATCTTTGCTTCAGCAAAGGCCTTGGTGAGTGCTTTCATCACTGGGAGCATGATGGGATGAGTTGGGGTCCCAGAGTCAGGACCTGTCACAGGTCAGCAAGGAGAGCCTAGAGAGTGACAATACAGGAGGGCTCCTCTATGGGCCTGGAGCTGACCTTGCAAGATACTCTGGATTGGATTCTCAGGTGATCTGAGGCCATCTTGTAATCACAGGTTTTAAGTGAGGTGCATTTCTAGCCTCTGAGAGTCAGCAGCAGCTGTTTCCTGGCTCCTCTGCCCTTGGCCATGATGTGCTTCACTGTGAGGTTCTCATTGTTTGAGAGGTTTAGATGAAAAGCGTGTCAGCACATGGATTGGCCCATGACCCACTTGTCTTTCAATGCAAAGGAGTTCCTGCCATAATCCTGAACCAGGCACTTAACCCTACAGCTCCCCTAAAGCTACTAATCCAGAAAATGTAGCCCAAATTCCACTGTCCCAAAAGTCTTCCATGACAACTGTAGCTCATATTGATGTTCTCTTTCTCTGAAATCATCCATGTATTTAAGAAATATTGGGTAACTATTAATACTATGTGTATAATATTATGATGATTATTGCTATTGAACAAATGAATGAAACATATATTCTGTCCTCAAGTCACAGTGAAGTAGGTGATAACTGACTAAGCTAGATGTTAAGCAGTCATAAGTTTTAAAAGATATTTTGTGGTGATAGAGAAGAAGAGAGTGAGAGAGAGAGGTGGGAAATTTTCAAAGAACAATTAATTCAGCAGCCAATATTTGCAAGAAGTCTTGAAATATTGAGGCATCTGTAGTTGGAGGGAAACCACTGCAAGCAGCAGAAACTGCATATGCAAGGGGGTAGAAAATGAGAGAGTAACAATCTAATGCTTGTGTCAAAATGTGGGGAAATGGGAGTAGTGAAATGTTTTTCAATGTATCATATGTAAAAAGCTGTTATCCAGGCATTGACCTGTTGATTTGCAAGGCATTGTTTAGTTACCAAGTTTATCAATGATAATCAGGCCTGAGGATGATTTCTGCCCTCCCCCAAAACATGTGCTCTTGGAATTTTAAGGACATGTTGAAGATCTCCACATCCAAGTTCTCATCCATCTGATATCCTCTCGACTATTTCCCTGTGGCCGAACACACACAACAGAAACCTCATCAGTGATGATGGTGACTGAGAAACCCTCCCATTGGAGACATTGTTTGGGGGCAAGACAGGGCTTGCTTACAACTTTGATTTTAGAGAGGAGGAGCTAACCATATACACAGCATATATAATTTTTCCATTAAAATGTTATTCAAAGTCCAGGATAAGGGCTTAAGTAACAAAAATGGCACCACTTACTGAACAAGGGATTTTAATGTACACTTCAGAGTATAGTCTCTCATCTTGGAGAAATGTACTCATCTTGTCTTCCTGACATGCTCAATCATGGGTGTCATCTCTCTGATTCTTGCCATACTTCTCTTCATTTCACTTATTGCTAGAATGCTTTAAACCTGGGTTATGTTCGTAAATGCTTTCTAGTTCCTTAGGATTTCTGTTTTGAAATCTGCTTATTGATTTTGGCTTATCTCTCAGAGAATAATGAGGAAATTTGCCCTCAATCTTGCCATATTAAAAGAGGAAGACTTCTTTTTTAGCAAATTTTATTGTGTATATTTAAGATGTAGCACATGATGTAATGAGAGAAGTAAACATAGTAAAATGATTCCTATAGGGAAACAAATCAACATATCCATCATCTGACATAGTTACCCAGTGTCAAGAGCAGGTATACTTCATACCAGCAAAAACCTGAATACAAGGTCTGCCAAATACATTCATGAACTCATTCTAGAAAAAGTACTATTTACCTTATTTGTCACCTTTGAGATACTCTCCTGGGAAAGCTATGCACTGATGCTAGGGCCTAGTTCATCCTTGAAAGCACTTTTTCTAGGACAAGTCATGAACTTAATTGGCAGACCTTGTATTCTTCATTAACCAGAGTCCTCATGTTATACATAAGATCCTGAATCTTAATTATTTTTCAAAGTATTGTGACCCATTCAGTTAGCAGAAGAGGGGAGGGACAAAGTGGTAGTGGCATTAGGTGTATCATCCAAGAGCAAGATAAAAGCACTGAGGTGGTGGAGGTTAGTGATTGAGGTATGGCAGGGTCCTCAGGAAATATTCACCTAGACACTGGGAGCTCACCATGGGACTTTGAGCAAAAATGACTTAAAGTGTTTGTGTTGAGTATGGGAATGAGTGGACTAACACCTCTCCTGCTGGGACATTTCCTTACAGTAACTCATGGAGCTGGAAGCTGGGACCAACAAAACTGCCATTTCTGAGTTCATCCTGCTGGGCTTGGTGGAGACACCGGAGCTGTGGCCAGTTGTCTTTGTGCTCTTTCTCTTTGCCTATCTGGTCACCATTCGGGGTAACCTCAGCATCCTGGCTGCCATCCTTCAGGAGCCCAAACTCCACACCCCCATGTACTTCTTCTTGGGGAATCTATCAGTGCTGGATGTTGGGTGCATCAGTGTCACTGTTCCTGCAATGCTGGTTCATCTCTTATCCCACAAGCGTGCAATTTCCTATAATGCCTGCCTTACACAACTCTTCTTCTTCCACCTTCTGGCTGGGATGGATTGCTTCCTGTTGACTGCCATGGCCTATGACCGATTCCTGGCCATTTGCCGGCCCCTCACCTATAGCACCCGTATGAGCCAGAGAGTTCAGAGGATGTTAGTGACTGTATCCTGGGCTTGTACCTTCACCAATGCCCTGACCCACACTCTTGCCTTAACTACTCTTAACTTCTGTGGCCCTAACAAGGTGAATCACTTCTACTGTGACCTCCCACAGCTCTTCCAGCTCTCCTGCTCCAGTACTCAACTCAATGAGCTGCTGCTTTTTACTCTGGGTTTTTTAATGGCAGGTGCACCTGTGGTTTTCATCTTCACCTCTTACATCCATGTGGCAGCTGCAGTTCTACAAATACGCTCAGCAGAGGGCAAGAAGAAAGCCCTCTCCACATGTGGCTCCCACCTCACGGTGGTTTTCCTCTTTTATGGGACAGGTATGTTCAACTACATGCGCCTGGGTTCAGAGGAAGCTTCAGACAAGGATAAAGGGGTTGGAGTTTTCAACACTGTTATCAACCCCATGCTGAACCCACTTATCTATAGCCTTAGA
>CAUYON010141452.1:0-46095 GCA_963573935.1 Arctocebus calabarensis
ATGAACGAACACAGTCCCCTCCAGGGCAAAGTGAATGAACAGTCAATAATTTTAATGCCCAGATGATATTTTTGAGATCATGGCTGAATGCCCAGGACTTTGTTCTTCCCGAGGGCAGGTTTTACTGCCCCAACAGCAGCAGAGCTGGGGCATGTGTAAGGAGCAGTGTAACAAGCACCTATTCAGAGAATGCCTATAAGTAAAACATGGTGTTGTCACGCCTCCAAGGGCCTCACGATTTTTATTTGTATTACAAAACAGTTTCAGTTTATATTTTAAATTTGAAACTAGCAATATTCTATTTGCCCAAACCTGTAGAAAGGTTAGCAATTCTGAAATGAAATTGCTGGGTGAAGAAGAAAGGTATTTGCAATTAACTTACACACAGACTATTTGCACAAGCGTTTAACTGAGAGCCATGATAGCTGTGAGTTAAAAAGGAATTCACTGGGCCGGGGCTGGTGGCTCACGCCTGTAATCCCAGCACTCTGGGAGGCTGAGGTCGGTGAATTGCCTAAGCTTGCAGTTTCAAGACCAGCCAGAGCAAGAGCGAGACCCCGTCTCTAAAACTAGCCGGGCATTGTGGCAGGCACCTATAGTCCCAGCTACTTGGGAGGCTGAGGCAATAGAATCGCTTGACTCCAAGAGTTTGAGGTTGCTGTGAACTGTGATGCCACAGCACTCTACCGAGGGCAACAGAGTGAGACTCTTGTCTCAGAAAAAAACAAAAAACAACAGAGAAAACTCATTGCCATTGTTTACCACACTAAATAATTGCTTTTATAAAAATGTAATTTCAATATATGAAAAGCTAATACATTTTTCTTTTCATGTTCTATAAAGGAGGCACCTGGAAACAGCACGCCCGAGACTCTATGGGTGAATTTCACAGATGATTCAGCTCTGGAGCGCACTTGGGATTCCTGATTGTGTGGCTTCTCTCCCAGCAGGTTATTATGATTAGATCGAAGCATTTACATTTATATTTGTTACCTGGAAGAGATAATTAGTTATTTTCACTGCAAAATAATTTACATTAATGGGCTGTAACTTTCAATATGTACTTTTAAACTGCACATTTAAATAATATAATATCTGTCTCCCTTAATTTTACTGTAATTGTCTTCTTGCACTGGCTTTGCTTTTTCTTTTCAAAAACATAATTGCCTAAAAAAAATAGTAAATGTCTTTAGTTTATTAATTTGAAATTTTAGAGGAGGTAATAGAGGAGGCTTGTTCAGAATTTCACCAAATATACAATGAGCAAAACGAAAAGTGGCTTTGAAATAGAAGCCAAAGAACAAAGCTGCACCCTTGGCTAAAAATGTGAAGAATCTGGTGTGGGATGTGCTTGTCCTGGGCGTGGGTGATGTGTGGGGTGACATATTGGGCTTTTTATTTATTTACTTACTTTTATTAAGGCATATATACATAGATCATGAATACATTTATGCCTTTTTGGGGATTCAATGTGTTGATTATTTATACAAATTGGAGTGCTTACATCCTACTATTTAACATAGCTTTCATCTCATTTACTTAATCACAGCGTTAAGACATTTGTGTTCAATACTTGATAGATTTGACTTGTACCCTTGCAATATGCTCCATAGGTGTGGTCCCACCATTAACCCTCCCTCTATCGAACCGCCTCCTCCCTTTCCATTCCCCACCCCCTCCCTCCTTCATCCTGGGCTATGGTTGTGATTCATCTCTCATGTGAAAGTGTGAGTGATTATAAATTGGTTTTATAGTAGTAATTCCTCTACTCGGTGTATATCCAAAAGACCAAAAATCACTTGGCAACAAAGATATTTGTACCAGATTGTTCATTGAAGTTCAATTCATAATTGCCAAGTCTTGGAAGAAACCCAAGTGCCCATCGACCCATGAATAGATTAGTAAATTATGGTATATGTATACCATGGAATACTATGCAGCATTAAAAAAAAAGATGGAGGCTTTACCTCTTTTATGTTTACCTGGATGGAACTGGAAAATATTCTTCCTAGTAAAGTATTACATTGGGCTCTTTAAAAGTCTTTTTTGTCTATAATCTAAAATACTTATCAGTTGCTAATTAGGAACAAAGTTTGTCTTACTTAATCAGGCATTCTCAGTCTTGAGCTTGGTCAACCATGCTTTCTTGGTGAATGATTGGTTTTTAATAAATTGTGTAGTCAATATTTTGTCCATTTACCTCCCCCACTGTTCCATTAGTTATGATTTGTGGGCTGAGACAGGTTCACGAGAGAGAGAAGAATGGCCCTCCAGGAAGTCAGCCTGGGCACCTGCCGAGGCCCCACCTCTGGATAGGCTTTGATCTAGTAAATGTTGCCAGCAAGGTCGTAATGACAGAATTGACTGTATGTAATTCCAGCTTCTGACATACAAGGGGGATGGTCTCAGTGAGAAAATACTGGCTTGGTCTGAACAAGTCTTTGATTTAGAAATGGGAAATGAATGTCCCTATGTCCAAATGACATTATAATAATTTTAAAAATATTGAAAGATTCCAGTTCCTTATGACGTGAAATAGACAACAAACATGTATGTCCAGGCAAGGGTCTTTCTTCAGTAACCTATTTCAAAATGTCTCAGGTTTCAGAGCCAGAAGTCATGACTTCCAACTAAGAAAGTAGAAAAAAAATTGCCCTGAGTTAGTTATCAGAGGTTCAGTTTCCTTGTCAGTAAATAGGTGCTGTTATTGGTCGTGTTAAATACACATCACTACATAAAAGTATAAGCACCATGGAAGCACTTGTCTATTAACACTAAGAATGCCTTCATAATAATAGCAGTAGTAATGATCGATAATCCCTACAAATGGTCTTTCGAGGATGTTCAGGATAGGATGCTAATCACTCAATCTCTAACTGCCCCCGGAGGGGTGTTCTTTGTAGCTTCTTTCCTAATTATGCTTTTCCTAAGTAATAAACATTGCCCTAGAAAACCTGTTTATACTATTAATTAGTCACATCTGGAATAAAGTATTTGCAAAGATAAGAGTCAACACGCAGCTTTCTAAATTATGAAGGCTTTTTTTTTTGGAATTAGTAGAAAAATATGCTTTGCAAAAAAATTAATGCTTAACATGTACCATTTAGTGCAAGAGGGCACTTCTCATATTCCAAAAAGCCCCTACTTAATCCACATCTAATGGTAGTGCAATGGTCTGGGTGTGTCCCTCCAAATTTCAAATGTTGAAATGTAATCACCAAGGCGAAGGTATTGGAAAATGGGGCTTTGGGGAGATGATGAGGCAGAGCCCTCAGGAGTAGAATTAATACTGTTATACAGACTTCAGGGAGCTCGCTCAGCCCTCTCACCAGGCGAGGAAGCAGTGGGAAGGCGCCATCCACCAGCCAGGATGCAGGTGCCTTCAGCGGACGCCAAATCTGATGTACTTCCCAGCTTCTGGAACTATAAGAAGTAAATTTCTCTTGTTTATAAGCTACCCAACTTATGGTAATTTGTTATAGCGTCTGACAAAGAAGGCGCTTTTGGTTTCATTCATTTTTAGCCATCAGAAATCCCCGTGAAGGCCCCTCCCAGGGGGCACTGATCAGGGCTCTGTGTCGCTAGGTCTGCTTTGTGCAGGGAATGGAAAGGTGATTTTGCTCCCAGACTCTCTGTGGCATTCACATTCTAGATTGAATCAGACTAATGGATTGGATCTGATTCATCAAGTGACTGTGAGTCTGGCTATCTTTCCCGCAGGTGGCATCCAAGCAGCTCTCTCTGAAGCATCACTACTGAAATGCCTCGTCTGGGGACATTCTGCGCTGGCAGCTTTATTTTCATGCGCACATTTCTTCTTCATATATAAAACCCTCCAACACATATTTTTAATTCGAACTCTTCAATTAAGAGGATAAAGGCACCTTGGAATCACCTTCAACTTCAAAGCCAGCGTCCTGCATTCCCTCCAGCTTAGGAAGTGGAGTGCATGAGTCGCTGTGCTCAGAAAAGCCCTGTCCACAGTCCGCCGCCGTCTCCGGGGCACTGCCCGAGCTCTGTGTGGCCTTCAACACACTTGATGTGAGAAGTGGGTGCCTCTTACGCCTTCACCTGGCCTTCGGGTCACATGGAACACTTTGGGTACCAGAGGTATGGGGGGCCCTGGTCTCTCAGAGCTGAGGTTTCATACGCTGAAAAGTAAACAAGTAAGGATCAGATAATGAAAAAGAGTTATGAAGAAATTTTGAAAAAGAGAAAGAGAGGGGGATGATTGGGTAATTTGGAGTTAACTCACCAGGCAAATCAGGCTTTACGAAAATCCATGCAGAGAATTTCAGGAAGTGGGCAACATCAGGGGTGTGTCTGGGAAGCAGATGTGAGCTATGGGGGTTCTATAGGGAGGGAGGTGCTGGAGTGACCGGCTTCCTCCACGCAGGGAAGGAGAGCTTGGGAGGAAGGGAGGCTAGACAAGTAAGATCTGCAGACCAGGACTAGAGTTTGGATTTCAAAGAACACAGATCTGCAATGGACTTCTTCTTTATCTATATAAATATATATAGAAATATTTATATATATAATTTTTTTCTGTATGTTTAAGTATTTTATATTTTCGATTGAGTTATTTTGTGTCACACTATGAGAGACTTACACTAAATCTAATAGTGAACATTGAGTGAAGAGCTGCAAATGACTAACTTCCTGGTAATTAATATCTATATAGTTGAATTAATTGGTCTTATTTTTTATTGTGACTGGCATTAGTAAACAGAACAGTCATCAAATTTAAAGAATCCCTTATACAATTACAATAAAAATACAATTGTTTTAACGGAATGTGAAGAAACAGTGACATTTGCAGAATAAGGACTTTAGAAACTGAATTTGAAAAAAAAAATTGAGAAGAGGTTCAATTTCACCAGGAATCAGGGAAATACAAAGAAAATCATAGCGAATCAAAGTGATGTAATGTTTTATACTTACATTTGAAAACATTAAATCTCTGTCTGTAACAACTATCATCGAGGACTGCAGTGGAAACTTTCATTTACTACTCATGAAGACACAAATTTTTACAAGCCATTTGAAGATCAATATGTACATTCTCCGATTGAGACATTCTGCTCACAGGTGTATGGGTATGAACCTAGGAAGGCATGAGTGAGTATGTCCGTAGCCCTGGTAATAATCTGGAAACAATCTACCAATTCACTTCTAGGAGGATGCATAAATGAGATGCGTTTAGACCTTGGAACTTGGTAGGGCAGTGAAAGTAAATGAAGCAGAACTTCATGGATCAATGCAGATACTGTCACACACAGCATTACATTCATAAACATAGTTTTGGAAGAATACAGACAGCATCATACAAGTTCTGGAAAACCTTAGAATATACACAACTATAATGTGCGTTGCCCTGAGACATATACAAATGGCATAATGCATGGAAAGGAGCAATAATGTCGGTCTCAGGAAAGAACAGTAAAGTTACAAGTTCTGTGTTTGAATATTAAAGTCAGCTAACTTGTCAGCAACTTTGTCAAATTGTTCTTCTTTGCATACCCACATTCAGCTGAGCATAGAGCCAGATCACTCATTTATCTCCATCAATAGCTAATCAAATAACACTTTTTATTAATTTGAATCTTTAAAAGTTTCTTTCTTTCTTTTTTTTTTTTTTTAGAGACAAAGTCTCAATTTATTGCCCTCGGTAGAGTGCCGTGGTGTCACAGCTCACAGCAACCCCAGCTCTTAGGCTTAGGCGATTCTCCTGCCTCAGTCTCCCAAGTGGCTGGGACCACAGGCACCTGCCACAACGCCCGGCTAATTTTTTGTTGCAATTTGGCCGGGGTTGGGTTTGATCCTGCTATCCTTGGTATATGAGGCCAGCGCCCTATTCACTGAGCCAAAGGCTCTGCCCTTAAAATGTTTCTTTCACTTGAAGTAAGAGATACAGCAATAGTCTTCAAAATAGTAAGTAAGAGATTCATGAAACTCCCATCACATAATAAATCACAGAAATTAAAATACTACCTATGTCTTTATTTTTTCACATTTGATTCTTGCAGATTTTAAATGTCACTACAGGGGAAAATTCTCACTGTTGAATCTCTTTTATGTTGCTGTAACAGAATATCATAGTCCAGGTCATTTATAAAGAACAGGTGTTTATTGGCTCCCAGTTCTGGAGGCTGAGAAGTCCCAGATCCCGGGCTGGCATCTGGTGAGCGCCTTCTTGCTGAGTCATTGCAAGGTTGAAGGCATCAGATGGGAGAGACAGACAGACAGACAGACAGACAGACAAAAGGACGCCGAACTATCCTTTATCAGGAACCTACTCCTATAATGAATTATCTGCTTTATAATAAAAGTCTAGTTTTTGCTCATAACAATTGAAGTATGTCAAGAATTGCCTATATAATTATTTTCTGGCCATATAAGGCCAGCTCTTTGGCCATTCCTTCTGGTGTTCTTTAAATTTTTATTTCTTTGCTATGTAATTTCCATTTCACTATATTTTGTTCTGGGCACAATTAATGAGACGCTCTGTAATTTCAGTGTAATTTAAGAAACGTGTTTAAAACTTTGCCTTTCACTGTACTTTGTTCAAGACCGGGACTACTCAAATCCAGTACAACATTCTGCCCGTGAACTAAGACTTGTGCTTACCAAACCAAAGCATGACTCCTCACGGTTTGCATTATTCCACCTTTTCACATTTTAAATTCAATAATAACCGAATTGGAGCAACTCAAGTTCTATTGCTCCCTTTCCCCTCACGTGTTATTATTTTATATTTTAAGTTTCCTGTTTAAACACAGGTCCGTGTTTGCCACAGGATTTGAAGACACAAACTATGCCTGAAATGAGCTTGTGATCCCCAAACTTTGGAAACTCGCTCTCATAATAGACACATGCAGCTGGGTCTCTGAAATAACTATCATGTGGAATTCAAGTTATATTAAGGCTGAGTAATAAAAATATGCTCCTTTGGAGTTCACATATAAACCATTAAAGCTTAATAGTAACAGAAATTGGATGAACAAATAATTTTGTTTTTTTTGTAGAGACAGAGTCTCACTTTATGGCCCTCGGTAGAGTGCCGTGGCGTCACACAGCTCAAAGCAAACTCCAACTCCTGGGCTTAGGTGATTCTCTTGCCTCAGCCTCCCGAGTAGTGGGGACTACAGGTGCCTGCCACAATGTCCGGCTATTTTTCTGTTTTGCAGTTCGCCAAAGCGGGTTTTGAACCTGCCACCTTTGACATATGGGGCCGGCGCCCTACTCAAACCACAGGCGCCACCTGATGAACAAATAATTTTTTGAAAGAGAATATGTACTTAGCACTGAAGGAATTTACAATCAAGCTATGGTTGATAATAAGCAGCAGATTGAAGTCTCGTGCAGTGGCTCACGCCTGTAACCCCAGCACTCTGGGAGGCCAAGATGGGTGGATTTCCTGAGCTCAGGAGTTCAAGACCAGCCTGAGCATTAACGTGGTGGTGGGCACCTGTACTCCCTGCTACTTGGGAGGCTGAGACAAGAGGATTGCTTAAGCTCAGGAGTTTGAAGTTGCTGTGAGCTGTGATGATGCCCCAGCACTCAACCCCAGGGTGACTGAGACTGGTTCAAAAACAAAATCCCCAACCTCTCCCTCCCCACAAACCCCCAGTGAACTGGCTCATGGTGAGTTCATCACTTGGAAATTTGACCCAAACGAAACCCTCTCCTGCTCCCTGTCTCCAGTACACCAACGACTGGTGTGTGGTCTGTGAACCCTTGCCTTATTCTTTTCCATTTTTATTTAAGTCCCTCCTTTTCCTGACCTCAGCATCCAGACTATCCATCCCCATGAAGTCTCCTTGTAAGGCGTTGACTCTGGTAAACCTTCCTACAGACAAAAATAGAAGCACGCTTTCACACCCTGGGCCTCCGAGAACACACATGCCCTGCACGGTACGGTATGATTGGTTCCCGACTAGGATTGCCATCAATTTTTAACGCGCTTTTCATCTTAAGTTGTCACGTTAGAAAGTTGGGGGGATTATCGTTACATTTTCACAGGTCTTTTGGAGACCTTATTGACCGAGAGAGAATGGGCTTAGTTAGGTACTTATTACATCTGTGAGCAATTAATAAGGCACATGTTACACAAAAATCACTGAGGCAAAGACTCAGAATTCAGAGTTCTGACCCTGCAGGAACAGATTCTGATCCCTGGTGTCTGGCTGTGGCAGGAATCAAACCTTTGAAGGGGTGATCTCACCCCCAGCTCACCCCCATCCCCCCCAGGTGATGTCCTGCAGGTGATTCTTGGACCCAAACTGGAAAAATGCTTTCTCGGGAAATTGATATTTTATATTGACCATAAAAACCTAAGCAACTTACTGCAGTCCCTTGATCAAAATGACACTGGAATGACAAAGTGAAGACAATTTCCAAGTTGTTTTTTTTAGAAAAGAAATGTTAGAATGAAAGAATATACGAGAGAATGTAAGACTACTATTTTTACATTGAGCCTGGTGGTTGACAAAAGTATTAACGTATGTGTTTCGAATTAAAGAACAGAGTTGTGGGTGGGGGCAGGAGAATCGATTCTGCGACGGGATTCATAAAGGGATGATTTCGGTAACTGTGTTTATACCGATTAGATAATGGCACGGAATCAACATGGGCCTGATCCCTGAATCAGGGCTGAGTGTTTTCTCAACATCCTCAAACAAGTTTTCAAAACCTGCAAAAATGGCTTCAGAAAGTGGGAAGGAGAAATTAAATTTAGTTTTGCTTGTAAATAAGAAATATCCTGAATCCAAACACATATGCTCTGTGCTAAACTCTCTTCAGATTAGCATAATCAGAAAGTCGTATTTGTTAATTCCAGATCAAGGAGGAGTTCTCGTGCATCTGTTTCTTTGCAGTTTGAGGACCTAGTGTAGACTCAGGGGGAACCTGCCCGTTTATTGCCATTTTGATAAAGTCCGTTACAGAGCAAAGTGCACTCCAGTCCCCTTGCTCCACTGCCAGCAGTGAGGGTCTCCACGTCTCTCTGGTGGGAGAGACATGGTGGCTGTTTTCTATGCTTTCTTAAACAGCAACCTTGGATACAATATGGATAAGAACATTTCATTGATGTAACAGTGTAGAGGAAATAAAGATCACAACCGCCTGCAAAGAAACAGTCCCGAACCTCGGGGACCTTTACTGTGTCCTCAGGCCATGTAGCTTTTCTCCAGCAGCCGCTGCGGGTGGCCAAGCCGGGTGGCCGTTCAGGAGTGACCCTGAGCAAGGGCATCTGCCCGCATCACCAGCTGCGCTGGTGGGGTTTCCTTCAAGGTCTTCCTTCCCCGAGGTTAACAAGCTTCATCTGTGCTTAGCACGAGAGTCCGGCGGTCAGAGGTGTGTGGAAATAATTGGCAGGTGAAAGGGAGAGCAACCCGGGGATCAGGCCGCAGCTCTGAGCCCGCGTGTCGCTGCTGCCGGGACTTAAACGAGCCTCCTTTGCTAGCCTTGGCTCTGATGAAACATTGTCCATGAAGAATGAGAAGGGCAGTCCACACCGGGACATCATGTACTTCCATGGGAGCCACAAGGGCATGGTAAGGGCATTTTGCAGGTCACACACAACAGAGCCTGTGGACCGATGTCAGAAAGCCGTTTGCCTTTTCACTAGAAACTTCGTTCCATTCTTTTTCCATTAAAGTCATTTTTTTGGCAGCTTCCCTGTTCTCCTCCCTGGCCTTACTAGCTCCCCGAATACTGTCCATTTTAGCGTGCTGAGCCAGCAGGCCTGCTTGCCTCTCGCCCACGCTTGATTTACTTAGACTCATAGGAAAAGGCCCATTTTAGGCATGCATGTTTCCTGAGCAGACATCAAAGCTCACTCCTTAGCATGGTAAAATGGGTTAAAATATTATACACGCGGTCCTCAAGTCACAAGATCTACCTGATAGACAACTCACACTTACAAACAGAGGCTGTTACAATAAGTCCCCAAGTTTCAAACATCTAACCAATGAATGACTCACACTTACAAACAGAGACTTACAGGCAAGAGGTCAATGTACCTGTTCCAACTTACATACAACTTCAGCTTAAGAACAAACCTATAGAACCTGTTTTGTTCATAACCCGGGGGATAGCCTGTACTTTTTTTGCTTTCCAATAGTTTACAAACTATGATTTAAATAATTCCTCCATGACTAGGGGTTCTGGCTTTAAGGGGCAGTGCAGTGCTTGCCCCGACTCAAAACCCTCCTTTGCTCTCTGCCCTCGAACGTTTCTGTGGGTGTTTACTTCCTGGGCGCTCTCACCGCCACCCTCCCTCCTCTTGTTCAAGGCAATACTCCATTTCTTCTCTTTTTTGCCCCTTTGTAATTTAATTTTTACCCACACTTTAGAAAGTGTGCAGAGTAAGAGTATACTAGGATCCTGAGTGACAAGTGATAAACCAGGTCACAAAAGGACGTGTGAATTTCCACGTTGTCTGTGTTGAAAGACCAGCCCACTGTGTTAATTCTAACTGGATTCCTTTTCAATCCAAATAGTTGAGGCTGCTGCCCTCCTAGCCAGGAATATGGTGCTGGGTAACCTGCTTTCTAGATTTCTGGTCATTGGTATAAATTTATAATTTATTGGTATGAAAGGAACTGAATAATACGTAGACTTTGCATTAATTTTGTTAGTGCATAGGCCTTATTTGACATAGGTAGTACATTTTGAAAATAAATATTAAACCAAGATTTTCTTTCTTTTTTTCCCCTCGTGATGTTGACATCAATTTCAAAGTGAAATATTTCTCCGAAAGATACTTCACACATGAAATGAGCTGTGTGTACCTCTGTCCACACCAGCAAGTTTGCAACAGCAAAGTCTAGAAATAGCTTCAATATCCAAAATGGGGGTGATCTGAAGCAACGACGGTTTATCTTCACAGGGAAGAGTAAACACACAAACTGTACTAGAAAAAGCAAAGGAGAAAAAAAGGGGGGGGGGCAAAGAAGAAGTTCTTCATGAGCACAGTGGTGTGACTTCCGTGCCGGTGTCGGCTGCTGTGAGCTTCTCTCTCGTTCTCCTTCTGGAGGGCAGCTCTCCCCGGGGCCAACACCCCTTTCTCTTGTGATCTCATTACACTCTGAAGCCAGGTCACTTTCTGCATCCAGCCAGTGAGGTGGGACAGTAGAGGCACAGCTGCAGCTTAAAACCCTCGGTCTGCATGTGGGGCAGAACTTCTGCTCACTTTCCACAGGAAGGAACCGGGCACATGTCCGCACCAGATCCAGAGAGGTGGGGAAAGGCCTCGGTGGCCCAGCAGCTGCCTTTGCACTGAAACTGCTTCCTAGGCAAGGGGAGACTGTGTCTGCTGAGCACCCGGCCGCTACCTTCCCCTTTATTTATCACACGTGAAGGCAAGGTGCTCAAAATAAATATGAAAAGTTAAAAAAGAGAGAACGGCACCAGGGGATAAGAAAAATGACTTCTGGGGCGGCACCTGTGGCTCAAAGGAGTAGGGCGCCGGCCCCATATGCCAGAGGTGGCGGGTTCAAACCCAGCCCCGGCCAAAAAACTGCAAAAAAAAAAAAAAAAAAAAAGAAGACTTCTGGACAACACACCACCTGGCTCAGGGCCACAACCTTCCCACGAACACCGCGGGTACAGAGCATCTTACAGTGTCTCTCGTTGTCTAAAGAAAAGGGTGGTCTCTAAGTTTGTTTGCTTGTATATGCTCCTTAAAAGCTAGTAACTAGCTTACCTACAGAGAGTTTCCAGGAATTAGCAAATAAACAGGAGATAGGCAGAAATTTCACTATATGCTTTGGATATGCTAACAATGTGAATAAAATTATCTATTTAGGAGACAAAATAAATTTAAAAATTAAAAAAAAAAAAAGAGAGAGAGTGGCACCAATCTTGACAGGAGGTAAGAAACATGACTTCCCAGACATACCATAGACCCGGCCAGCTGAGGGCCAAGACTGTCCCACAAACAGCGTGGGGCGGATGGGGCCAGCTGGGCCCCCGTGGGGAGGGCAGCCTGAAGACTCTGCCAGCAAGGTGTGGGTGGAAACATACCAGGACTGATATCATTCAAGGAAACCTGCTTTTCTTTGCTCAGAAAAAAAAGGGGCAGAAGTTTACGGAAAGAATATTTTACTCCATACTCTACACAGAAGCAAAGCAGGTATATTTTCATAGCTTTTATGTAAAGATATGTTTCTTATTGAATGGAAGAATATTCAGTGCAGAAAATGAAACTGAAGTCAGAGTCTCTTACATTGTCAATGTCCCCCAACCACATCCTCTTCTGGATTTAGAAAAAGTAGGTTATCAACAGGTAGATAAAAAAGAAGCCTCTGGCTGCTCCTGGCTGCAGGGAGATATTCTAAGGATGTTTCATCCCCATCTTCAGGAATTCTTCCCAGAGGACTAGGTGCCCAGGAACCCATTCTTCTTAAGGTTGTAATTAGGAAGATTCCCTGTGCCAGGAGCCCCTAGATGTCAGCTCATGGTTTCAGGCTTAGAGCTGTCCGTTCATGCAATCCACCAGCTAAGAGAGAGTGAATTGTCCCAGGAGAAGAGGGCGTGCAGCGAGGGTGGCATCCCAGGAGGCGTCCCGCACGGGTCTGGGAGACAGGCTGTCCGAGGGGACTGGAAGAACCTTCTCGGCAGTGCAGCTAAGGAGTGATTTTGGGTGCAGGGTGCTGTCTGAGCCACTCACCCATCCTCCAGTTATCCTGGAGCAGAGAACGCCACGCTTCCTGATACACATCCTTCCCTATCTACTGAACGATCCCTATTAAATCTGTCAACATTCCTCGCATGGGTCCGGCAGGAGGACACATATGATGGCTGCCCTGTGGAGAATGCCTTGCTCTGCCATTGCGCCCTCTAGGTATCACGAAAATCTTACATTAATAATCACAATTTGCATCCTCAATGGCTCCATAACTCATGGGGGTGATAAATATTGAAATTAGCAGAATCAGTTGTGATTAGTACTTTGATAAAAGTGTAGATCTGTGGTTCTCAGATTCCTTCCATTTCAGGGACCCATACAATTAAAAATGTAATAGAATGCAAAGTTACGATTACCTCATCAAGAAAAGTTCTTGACTAAAATGCACCACTTAACTATTACCATCATTTCAAAAAATAAAGGTTATTACAACACAAAAAATACTGAAAGCACATGATCTCAAAAAATAGTTTGTTCTATTTTTAAATTCAAATGCAGACAATTTTTACCTGACATTTTATAATGTGCAATTTTTTTTAGTAAAAGTTTGTCATTTTGTTTTCCATTTGGGGACCTATATTCAGCAGTGCAATATGAAATGGAACTTGAATGTTCGAGTTTTTTCTAGTAACATATTTATCACAGTCATTTCAGAAAATTGTTTTGCATAGGTTTTATGGTAAAAATTGAAGCAATATTTCTAAAGATATGTAGTGAATTCAGCACACATATTTCGAGTAAGTTGGCATAAATTAAGGCCCTCATTCTTATGGCTACTTTTTCTTTAAAGATCTCATTATCAAGAAAGATATAGGAATCCTGATGGCTCCTTTGAGCCGGGAAAGGTGTACACTATACTTGGGAGTGTATAACTACAGGGCTGTGATCCCCATAACCTAAAACTTTCCTAAAAAACCATGCTGCTACATCTTGTGAAGAATGTCTTGGACCTACACAGTCCTACTCCCTGGCAGTCAGGAATATTTGGTATGATGTTTTGTTTTGCTTTGGTTTGGTTTTGATCAACATTCATTTTATTTTCTTCTGGTTATTTATAAATTGCTTTTCTACATTTAATTTTTTAAAGTTTCAGTTAGCATGAGGGTACAGAGAATTAGGCTGCAGAGTTTGTGTTTGTTAGGTAGGGTCCCTGTGCTCCCCCCCAGCAGGTGTGACAGGTACCCTTACCTTGAACCTGTTAGGGAGAGTGCACCACGCCCCCTCCCTCCTGCCTCCCTGCTCCTCCTTGCCCCCAACTTGACTTAAATTGTGTTTTTTCTTGTGTGGGTGTGTATTTGTTCACCTGCTGCTTCATATTAGTATTGAGTACATTGGATACTTGCTTTTCCATTAAGTTGAATGGTCTCCAACTCCACCCAGGTTATACAAAAGATGTGAAGTCTCCGTCTTTTTTAGGTCTGAATAGTAGTCCATGGTAAACACATATTTGATATAATCTTGAATGTACTCTCAGGAGTAAAGGTTGATTTTGAGGGAAGTTTCGCTTGTTTGTTTTTGTTTTAGGTCTGCAGATTTTTTCAGTGCCACAGAGAACAGTCCTCCAACTTGAGTTGGGAGCCACACTGCTATGCTCTGGGCCTTCAGTCTGAACTCTCAGGAAACTACAGGACAATTACACTTCTCATGCTTTATTTTGTCGTGATTCTCTAAATAAAAACACTGGGACCCTCTCACAGACCTTCACGCCCATGTGCTCAGACCTTCTCCTGCGACTTTTCTTTCTTCATGACTTTTAAACCTGAAAAATTTATCCCTTTTCATTTGGTTGAGATTATAACTTCTTCCCAAGAAACTCTTTGTTTCTCTAGTTTTTCTCCTTTATTCTCTTAAGGAAGAGATTTGAATGAGCCTTTTTTTTTCTAGTGATGAGCCAATCGTGAATTGTGGAATAAACCAAATGTGGCTGTGATATGTTAGATTATACATTTCAAGATTTAGTTAAATATTTTCTTTGAGAATAATTAATCTATACTCACACGTGAGTATAGCCTATAATTTTTTATATTTCCATTCTCTTGTTCTTTTTCTAAAAAGAAAATCTTATGGGGTGGCGCCTGTGGCTCAAGGAGTAGGACACCAGCCCCATATACCAGAGGTGGCAAGTTCAAGCCCAGCCCCAGCCAAAACTACAAAAAAAAAAAAAAAGAAAAAAAAATCTTATGACAGCTTTTAAAAATGAGTTGATATATGAATTCTACTTTCTAAAAGAGCCTTGTATGAGTTCGGAAATAATTTTTCCCTGAATGTTGGTTAGAATTTCCTTGTGACCACTCTTTTGCTTTGCTTTTTTTGCTTAGGGGAAGATTTTTAACTAAGTATGCAGTTTCTGTAATGGTCAGATTATATTTCTCCTTTTCAATCATTTTTGGTAATTTGATTTTATCTAGAAATTCTCTACTGAACCTAAGGTTTTAAATGCCTATATTAACCTAAAGCATTTGTGGGTTTCCTTATAACTGCTTTAATTTTAGCTCATTTCCAGTATTGCTTATTTTGGGTCTTCTTTTTTATTCTTAATTAGTATTTCAAATTATTTGTCAATCCAGTAGTCTTTTTATAAATCACTTTTGGTTTCTGTTGATTCTCTGTGTTTTTCTTTTCCATTGTGTTAAGTTCTGTTCTCATATTTGTGATTGCCTTTCTATTTTCTATGGATTAATTGTTTTTAAATGTAAAGTTGGTTACTCAGCTCATTTGTTTCATATACTTAAATATACTTTCTTAATAAAAAGCATTTAAGTATATGAGTGTTTATCTCCTTAGCCAAATGCCACAAGTCTTAATTAGCATTATTATTAGCATTCAGTTCTAATTATTTTCAATTATGACTTTCAATATACTTAATTAGAAAGAGGTTCTTGGTCTTTCTTTTTCTTTTATGACTTTTACACTTTTGAAGAGTAAAGCTTGGTTATTTTGTAAACTTTCCTCAAGTTGGGATTTGTTACAATATTTTCCCTTGGTGTTCTGCATGGATACCCTATGTGTTTAGGTGTTGCTGTTATTCAATGCTTTTCTTCTTAGAATTCACTGTACTTCTTAAAATGAAGCTTTGTGAGAGATTAGTGTTTTGAATAATTCTGGAAAATTATCAGCTATTATGTCTTTAAATATTTCCTATTTCATAACTTCTCCATTATTTACTTCTGGAACTCTACTTAGACAAATTTTGGGCTTTCTCACTCTGTCCTCTATGAATCATTTTTCCATCTGTCCATCTCTTTGTCTCATTATGGTGCCTATTAAATACTTTCTTCTGATCTTCGAGATCACCAATTTTCTCTTTAACTATGTCTAAGTTTTTGTCTAGTATGTTGTTGTATCAGTTAGTTTATTGCGTGTTATACAAAAACAGTGTCTGGAAACAAGAAACATTTAGCATGTCTGACAATTTTGGAAGTTGGAAGAGTTATTCTCCTGATATTGAGATAGTTTGGTTTCTGTAGATAGCCAGCAACTCTGCTGGGTCTCAAACATCTAGAAACGTGTCACTTACACATTTGGAGGTTGGCTTAAGTTTTGGGAATTGCTTAGTCTGGATTCTCTGATAAGGTAGTGGGCTAAGGGCTCCTAGGAACATCAAGAGGGCCACCCTAACATGTAGGCTCTTTTCATGCCTTGACTTACATCACATTTGCTCTTGTTCTACTGTTCAAAATATCTCCAGATATCAAGCTCAGAGTCCACTTGAAACAGGAATATGGTTAGAGAGTTATTTTAGCCATTTTTACAAGTAATTTTCCATAGCCTTCAACCCTAAGGTTTTTCTAAATTTACCAATTACAACTGTCATTTTTAATACATGTATTTGGTTATTTTTCAAATCTTCCTTATCAGTTTAGACAGTTTTGGTTGTTCCATAATCATTACTTTTAATTTCTTTAAAAATTGAAATATACTTATTCAACTATATTCAAATATACTTATATTTAATATTTATATATAAGTATATTCAAATATACTTATATTTCAGGTCTTTAAAACTTGAAATATACTTATTTTGTTATTTGCATCTGATAATTCCAAAATATGATTAGAATAAGTCAGTGAATTGACATTTCACATAAATCTTACTCATGGTAATCTGCTTTCTGATGAGGCTAAGGTTAACCAAATTTGAGTTAAAGTTCCTTAGAACTTGGACCATTGGAGTTCTTTTATACCTGACTTTAAAGAATAAATTTCCAGAGATATTTATACTCACTTCTAACAGAATTATTGGAATACCTTCATGTAAGAAGAACTTTAAACTTATTTAGGATTTTGTGAGGTCTTCAGTAAATATGAATGCAGTTCCCACACTCCCATGACAATAGGAGTATGGTTAACAGTCTTCAAAAGATAATCCCTTCTTTCCCTACCTGTCCATAGTCAAGAAGTGATAGGCTCATTTGCCCTCCTTTGGCCTGGCATAAGAGATTTTCTTAACTTAACCAACGAGTTTCTTCTTTTTTTTTTAATTTTTATTTTTTATTAAATCATAGCTGTGTACATTAGTGCAATCATGGGGTACAGTGTGCAGGCTTCGTATATAATCTGAAATATTTTCATCCAACTGTTTGACATAACCTTCATGGGATTTTCTTGTTTATTGTGTGAAAACATTTGTGTTCTGCATTTAGTATGTTTCACCTGTCCCTTCTAAGATGGACCATAATTGTGACCCCATTTACCCTCTTTCCACCCACCCTCCCCTTCCCCACCCTCCCTTACCCCTTTCCCCATCTTCTTGTGCTATAATTGGGTTATAGCCTTCATATGAAAGTTACAAATTAGCTTCATAGTAGGGTTGTATACATTGGATACTTTTTCTTCCATTCTTGAGATACTTTGCTAAGAAGAATGTTTTCCAGCTCCATCCATGTAAATGTGAAAGGGGTAAAGTCACCATCTTGCATGCAAACTAATACGTTCCTTTTGGAAAGATGTTTGGAGAATACTCAGAGATCTAAAAATAGACCTGCGATTTGATCCTATAATTCCTTTACTTGGTATATACCCAGAAGACCAAAAATCACATTACAACAAAGATTTCTGTACCAGATTGTTTATTGCAGCCCAATTCATAATTGCTAAGTCATGGAAGAAGCCCAAGTACCCATTGATCCACAGATGGATTAATAAATATTGGTGCATGTATACCATGGAATATTATGCAGCCTTAAAAAAGTTTCTTCTTTTGAAAGTCTTTGCCTTAAGTAATTGTTTACGACTTGACTTAATTCTCTGTTTAAATCTCAAGCTTTATTTTTCATCCTTGTTATAGAGAATGTGTTAAAGTTCATTCTCAAGTTTTATTTTTTTTTATTTTATAGGGGCTGTGTTAAAATTTATACTCTAAGACAAGAGGAATGAGTAGATCCTGTAGAAGAAATTCTGGCTCCCTCACCTCTTCCTTCTATGATTTCACTGTTCATTAAATGTCTGGCACCTGGAGAAATTCCTACTTGACCACACCTCGGTCATGTATATGGACACATAATATGCCAGGAGATGTTTCTCTGAGTCCTTCATTCATTCATCAGCTAGCTGGAAACAGAACTCTCTATACAAATCTTAATTCTGGTGTTCTATAGTCAGTGATGCTGTCCTGGCCTAAACTCCCCAAATTCACAGGTTGAAGCTCTAACCCTGGATATTACTGTACTTAGAGCCTTTAAAGATGTAATTAAGTATAAATGGGGTCACACAGGCAAGAGAATTGTCTTCTAAAAAGAGGAAGAAATGCCAGCTGTGCATCCACATTGAGGAGAAGCTACGTGTGAACACAGTCGGAAGGTGACTACCTACAAGCCAAGGAGAGGCCTCAGGAGAAAACACACCTGCTGGCAACCTGATCTTGGACTTCAAGCCTCAAGAAATAGAAAAAAATAAATCTCTGTTGTTTAAGTGACGCAGTCTGTGGTATCTTGTGATGGCAGTCCCAGCGTAATACCACATATTTGAGTACTACTTGTGCTGTTATGACCAATATCTAAAAATGTGGAAGTGGCTTTGGAACTTTGTAATAGGTAGAAAAATAGGTTTCGAGGTGGATGATTGAACAGATTAGATTGCCTTCGACAGACTGTTGGTAGCAATATGGACTTTAAAGGTGATTCTGGTGAGGTCTCAGATAGAAATGAGGAACATATTATTGGAAACTAGAGGAAAGATGATCTTTGTTATAAAGTGGTAGGGAAATTGGATGAATTATGTTCTAGGGTCTTGTGGAAAGTAGAACCTGTTGGTCCTGAGGGTGGATATTTAGCCAAGAAGATTTCATTTATTAAAGTTATTTAAATGGATTAAGGGGATACAATTCTTTTTATTACATGGATTGTATAAAGGATGAATTGTATAATGCTGAAATCAGGGCTTTCAGGGCACCTGCCATCAGAATAGCGTGCATTATACACAGACATATATCTGTAATCTCCACCCCCTCCCATCTTACCACTTCTTAGTTTTCAGAGTCCATTACAGGACTTTATGACCATATATATCCCTTGCTTAACTTCCACTTATAAGTGAGAACATGTGGTATTTATTTTCCCATTCCTGAGATATTTTACTTAGGATAATGGTCTCCAGTTTCATCCCAGTTGCTTCAAAAGATGTATCAATCCTTCTTATGGCTGAGAAGTTCTCTGGGGTGTACACACATACATACACACCTCCCATGTTTTTTGTCCACTCATCAGTTGACGGTCACTTAGATTGATTCCATAACTTTGCAATTGTGAATTGTATTGCAATTTAAATGCATGCATAATTTTTATAAAATGGCTTCTTTTCATTTTCAAACACCTGGTATTGGGATTACTGCATCTAACAGTACATCTACTTTTGGTTCCTTGAGGAATCTCCATATTGTCTTCCACAGAGGTTTTACTAGTTTACATTCCCACCAACAGTGTATAAGTATTCCCTTTTCACTACCTCCATGCCAACATCCATTATTGTTTTTTGACTTTTTATTAATGGCCATTTTGACAGGGATACACTGGTCTATCACTGTGGTTTTAATTTGCATTTCCCAAATGTTTACTAATCTTGAGCATATTTTCATAGTTCTTTTGGTGATTTGTTTATAATCTTTTGAAAAAAATATCTGTTTATGTCTTTGGGCTACTTTTTGATATATCTATTTATTTTCTTTTTGCTGATGTGTTTGAGTTTTTTTAATAGATTCTGGGTATTAACCCTTTGCCATATGTATAGTTTGCAAATATTTTCTCTTGTTCCGTAGGTTGTCTAATTACTCTGTTGATTATTCCCTTTGATGTGCCAAAACTTTTTAGTTTAATTAAGTCCCACTTATTTCTTTTAGTTGTATTTTTGGGGGGAGGCTTAGTCATAAATTCTCCCACCTCTAGAAGAGTTTTTTCCTATGTTTTCTTCTGGGATTTTTTTATGGTTTCATGTTTTAAATCCATCTTGACTTAATTTTTACATAAGTTGAGAAAATAATCCATTTTTTTGCATGTGGCTATTCAGTTTTCTCAGCAACATGTATAGAATACAGCATATATATTTAAGGGTGTATATATTTAGGACTGATATATCTTCTCATTGAATCTATCCTTTTAGCATTATATAATGATCATCTTTTTCTTTTTTTAACCATTACTGATTTAAATTATATTATATTGTCTGACATAAGAATAGCTATTCCTGTTGGGTTTTGGTTTTCATTTGCATGGAATGTTTTTTTCCACGCCTTTATCTCAAGTGTATGAAAATATTTGCAATTTAAGTGTGTTTCTTGAAGACATCATATATTTGGGTTGTGTTTTTCAGCTGTTCTACCAATCCATATCTTTTAAATGGGGTATTATGATTATTTACATTCAATGTTAGTATTGAAATGTGAGATACTATTCTGTTCATCATATTGTTACATAGGTTTTTTTTTTTTTTGGTTTTTGTTTTTCCCTTGTATTATTATTTTATAAGAGCTGTTTCAAATTTTGAAAGTTTTTGGTGTATATCAATTTTTCTGTTTCATGCACTTTTGTTAAGGATTTCCGGTAGGGCAAGACTAGCATGTACACATTCTTTTAGTGTTTGCTTGTCTGAGGGAAATATTTTATTTCTCCTTCAATTATGAAACTTAGTTTTTCAGGATAGAAAATGCTTAGGTGGCAGTTATTCTGTTTCAGGAGACTATATTATGGATCCAGTCTCTTCTGGTTTATAAGATTTCTGGTGAGAATTCAGCTGTTAGTTGGGTGGGTTTTCCTTTTAAGTTATTTAAACTTATAGAATTGCAACTTGCAGCTTGTAGAATTTTCTTTTCCACTTTGACTTTGGATAGATTGATGACTATATGCCTAGGTAATTACCTATTTGATGAGTCCTCCAGGTGCTTGAAGGCGAAATTTCTTGTACCAGGATATCCAAATGTCTCTCAATACCAGGGAGGTTTTCTTCCATTATTCTCTTGAAAAGGTTTTCCATGCTTTTTGCTTTTCCTCTTTATCTTTCAGGGATATTAATGACTCATATATTTATTCACTTTATGTAATCTCGTATTTTTCAGAGAGATTGTTCATTTTTCTTTATCTGTTTTTCTTCATTTCTGTGTATCTGGGTTAATTTGAGAGATTTATCTTCAAGCTCTGAAATTCTTTCTTCTGCTCAGTCTATTCCATCATTAAAACTGTTTACCTTATTTTGAAATTTCCTAAACAATTCTTTCACTTCCAGAAGTTCTGTTACATTTTTTCTTAGATTGTATCTTTAGTGACTTTTCATTAATGTACTGACTTTAATTATGCTTTCTTTGTATTTCAACCTTTTCATCAATCCCATTGCTCTTACTTGCAATCCATAGTTTGAATTCCATGTCTGACATTTCAAAAATTTCCTTTTGGTTATAGTTTATTGCTAGAGAGCTAGTGCAGTATCTCAAAGAGTATGACAATGGTCTGTTTTTTCATGTTGGTAGAATTTCTTATCCTTGTTCTGTCTCCTCTCAGGGTAAAGTATACCTCAAATCTTACCCATACCTGATTTAAGTGATATTGAGATGAGACTGGGCTTAGAGTTGATACTAAAATGGGTTAAGGTTTGGGGGGCTGTCAGAATGGGGGTGTTTGTATTTGGCACATGAGAAAGAGCAGAATCGTGTTTTCCTAAATTTCATATGATGAAGCTCTAATTTCTAATGTGACTGTATTTGGAGATAGGGCCTGTAGGAGGGGGTCACTGCTGCTATCACATGAGTCATCTACTAAAATTCTCTATTGAAAAACTCCCTCCCACATCCCACTCATGATAAGACTTTATTACATTTTTCTTGAAAGCACTTGTATGATTCTATAACATATAGAATGTGTATATTTACCTCAATTATTATTTATTTTCTGTGTCCCTCTGCCTAGTAGGGAGTCTCATCAAAGCAAGAGTCTTAGTCTGTCATCCCCATTATTCTCCACACATTTAGACAGGACCTGCTACTGCTACACAGTTAGTTTTCAATACATATTTATTGAATATGTGAGTTTTCAGACTAAAAAAACAGCCTATGATTCAGAGATGTGATTCACTTAAGGTTACTCAGCTGGTTTCAAATGGAACTGTGTATGGTGGGTGTCAGAACTAAATCTATCACTGATGGCGAAAAGTATTTTCATCAAATAATCCAAATTTTAAGTTACCTAACTTTCTGGTGTGAATGTACCAAATGTTAATTAACATTTATTTAAAACACAATCAAGAAAGTATCCAAATTCTCAAGGGACCAGATTATTTTAATAATCCTAAAGAATCCTTGCTAACTTCCTTTTTTGAGTGAGATGGCAGAGCACTTACAGCAAGAGATCAAATTTGACTAGATTCTTATGACCTTAGCTTAGAATTATTAGCAGCATAAGGAAGGAACAGGTGGGAGAGAGAAAGGTGATATTATTGATGCACACTCAGACATCTCAAGTAGGGTGGATGACTAAAACCCCTCTGAGTTCCTGAATTTTAAAATCTTCTGCCACCACCACCATCATCAATCTGGTATGCATGCACTTTAGGTTTGAAGTGTGCAGTCCGCAATACCTCAACAATGAAACGATTAAATAGCAGTACCCTGAGCTGTCCTCTCAGGTGCTCCTTCTTGATGGATGTTGAATGGTTTTGCACAGAAGGAACCATATGTGCCTCCTTGCCATTTATACATACATATGTATGAGTCTACACACACATACATACACATAGGCTGTTTTTTTAGTCTGAAAACTCACTTATTCAATACATACACAGGCATATACACATATACACGCACATACAGGCATGCATATATGTATGCATACACATACAAACATGCATACACACAGATACACGTGTGTGCATACAAATATTTACGTATGTATAGCCTTGATATTTTCAGCTTTGGCTTAAAGGGAGGAGTGATTCTTTCTCCTAAAAGAGGTTTAAACATTTCTTCCAGAAGCCAGAGCACCGGAGCAATATGAGGACACAGCAGGGAAACCAGCTCAGAAGAGAACGCTCAGGTACAATGAGCTGAAGCATCATGCAACCATCTGTCAGCCACTAACTCAGGGGTAACAGGTTGAATATAGGTCCCTCCAAAGATATGTCCACCTGGAACCTCAGAATGTGACCTTGCTTGCAATAAGGTCTTCATAGACACCTCTGCAGACTGAGGTGAGGATCTTGGGATAGGATCATCCTAGATTAGGATGGGTCCTATATTGAGTGACCTTACAAGAGGCAGAAAAGGAGAAGACACAGAGACTGCAATGAGGCAGGTGCAAGCCCAAAGATCCAAAGCCTTCCAGCAGCCAGCACAAACTGCAGCTAGGAAGGAGGGAATGGGGTTCTGCTGGTACCTTGACTTTGAACTTCCACCTTCTAGAACTTCCGGTTTCCAGAGAATAAATTACTGCCATTTTTAAAATGCCAAGGCTGTGGTGATTTGCATGGCATCTGTAGAAAATTAATACAACAAATGACTAAAATTTGTAACACAAATTGAAAAGAAGCCAAATCTTCCATAAAATAAGGCTATTGGTAATAATTGAACACTTAAAGAGGGAAAAATCACTGAGTCTAAGAAAACGTAGACACAAAAAATAGGTCCTGAGCCCTGGGAAGGCAAATAATCCAGAACATTACTCAACTATCAACATGAATTATATTTCCTGAGGAACAAGAAGTATTGAAATAGAAAAAGGGGGAAGAGTTCAAGGTTGTTGGGGAGAAGTAAATGGATTGAAACTGGGAAATCAGGAGTGCGGTAGAGGTCAGCTGTCCTTGTGGAGGGGAGACTTGAACCCTGTGGTGGAATGCGTGTTTTCAGGCACACAGGTGGAGCTACCTAAGAGCATGAGAACTTGTCCAGTTAAAAATAGAGATCTTTCTCCCTCCCATGCTGTATAAATTCCTCTCCCATTTCTCCTGGCCACAAAAGCTCCACTTTGATAAGGTATCATGGTACAGAGAACAGGGTAGGTGATTCACACTGGGCTCCACCCCGTCAGTGAGGAAGGAGCAGGGGAGCTTTGAGAATGTACCCCACAGAGAAGGATTCCCCAAAGGGAGGAAGATGCTTGGGATGAAAGGGTTCAAAATGAGCCACAGTCCTTTTCATAGGCCTTCCAGGGGACCAGGTAGGCATTGCACCTGTGCAGAATCAGTGCTGAGTTGTAAGCTGGGTGATTGTACGTCCCCGTCTCTGTTCCCATTATTGGACACCGTATTCGGAAGAAAACATCAGAGGTCTATGATTTTCAAAGAGAATTGGACGAGATCCAGTTTAAATGACTATGTCTTGAGGGTCTCCCCGTCTGTGTGGACGCTGCATGTGTGTTCTGCCATCCCCTGCAGGACCCTGGCAGCTTTCTGTCCACGCCTCGCTCTGTGTGGCCCTGGAGCAGGGGAGGCCACCTGCCTGGTCCTGGGGGTCAACTCCAGCTCATGCTCCCTCCCACCCACGGCGCAGGGTTCAGGCCCTCCCCGGCCTGGTGGGCTGCAGAGCCTGCGCCATGTCCCTCAGTCCCACTCACAGCTGCTCGACGCATCTCACAGTACGTATGGCGCAAGCACTTCTGATTCTGCCCCACCTTTTGCTCTCCTTGCAACCCCCCAATCACCCCTTTTCTGTCAAATGGCAAGTCTGTCCTCAATGGCTCAAGGACGGGCCGTAGAGTCCCCTTTGGTGCCTCCATTTCTCCCACAATTACATTGACCACCTCATCCTAATATGCCCAGGACTTCCCAGGTTTAGCTGAAAGTCCCATGTCCCAGGAATCCCCTCAGTCCTCGGTAAGCCAGGCTGGTGGTCAACCTACTCAATTTCAACAAAAACGACAACAAAAAAACTTTCAGCTTGGCCACCAAAAATATTCAGAATGCAAACATTTTTATCACTTCCACTGACACCATCATCTGAACTGCCGTCTTATTGCCCAAGTGTCCCACTGCTCAAAGTTCCTTCTTTTCACCTCAGGCTATTCTCAGCACTAGTCACGCTGAACTTCCTAATGTCACCTGAACACTCCACGCAGGCGCCCACCTCCGGGCCTTTGCACCTGCTGCCCCTCCAGCCTGGAATTCACTTCTCCAGTTCATTATTGTTTCTGTACTTCCTTTCCAGCTTGGGCCAGACATCACTTACTAGAAGGGCCTTCCCTGATCAAGCTGTATGAAATAGTGTTCCCGGGACTCCCACCTACGCACCTTGCTCTATTTCGTTTCATGAAGTACTTTCTGTGGTCCTATGAAAGTTCCTATTTGTTTATGGTTTTCTCTCCACCCTCGGGTGATGACAGTCTGTGAATATAGGGTCTTTGTCGACTGAGGGCACTGCTGCCCTCCGTGCTTCGGCCGGGGCCTGGTCAGTGTGTGCTGGAGGAGTACCACTATTTATCTCGGTAGAAACCTTTTCAGATTCCACCAGGTAAAGTTAATGTTTTGTACACCTGTGTCCTTGGCTTGCTGACACCTTGGCACATGACTGTGCTCCCAACAAAGTGTGAAAACTCTACTTGAAATGCAAGTCTTTATGGAGATTTAACCAGATCCTAGGTGAGAGGTGCAGGAAAGAAAGCTCTGCCTGAGTTTTCCGACTGCCCATGTCCCAAGTGAGACCTGCAGATGGAAACTGAAGGAGCCTCTTACCTTAACCCCAGAGTTCCCACCTGGAGTTTAGAGCTCAGCCTGTTCTGGGCACATCTCTTGTCTCCCACTCTTCATCCAAAGCTCTTTTCAACTATTCCTGTCTCTGCCTGTTTCTTTCCCCTGGGAAGGTGGTTTCTGTGGAGTAACTTGCCTTCTGATGGGAGGATTTCCCAGGAGATTGCTGGTGAGGCCCAGGGGCGTGCAGGTGGTGCACTTGTTTTGTATCTTGTGTGTTGGGTCTGGCAGTTGTGGACAGCCAGGGGCGGGCAGGTGCCTGGCTTTGCCCGTTAGCTCCTAACTGACCGCACCTCCTGCCTCCCAGCTTCAGCAAAGGGATGTTTTCAGCCCAATTAGCCTCCGGGTTCCTCGGGTTTGGTTTTGTGGATGTTCAGACTCATAATCTGTAGAGAGGGTGATGCATAATTAGTGCAGCAGTGGTGAGTCACTCTGCACAGAGGTGGATCTCTGCCTCCTACGAAGGTTTCTAAGAATAGCAGGTGCAGACGTGTTCTCAGAACAAAAGCTAAATGCTTTGTCTGTGAAGATTCCTCTTGGTGCCTAACAAGAAGGTCAATAATAACCAAGAAAATAGTTCTTTAGCATTCAACTTCTATCCTGGAGATCCCGGAAAGACAAAAGAGACTATTCCCATGGTCCCACTATGGGTTTTTCATGTAATAATAGAACATAGTAGTGTGCTGTTCATTTTGTAGGCAACAAAAAACATTATACACTTTTTTTGTACAACTTTCAAAAGATTTTTGCATGAGAAAAGTGAACCAAAAGCATACTTTTACTACTTACCTATCAGCTACCCATCCAATTATAGAAAAATATCGTATCTTTCTAATATATCTAAATCTTCAATGGTTATTCTTTATTATTCGTTAAGAAGTCATTCAACAAACATATAACTGAGAATTGTCACATAACATGTTGTGAAAGTTACAGAGTTGTATAAAAACTTAGTTGCCATCCTCTGGGAATTTACAAGCTAGTAAAAAAGAGAAGAAATTGATGCAATTAACTCCAATAAAAGACAGAAAATTTAACCCTTACAATATTTACTCCATTTCCTGGGAATGTGATTTTTTTTTTCTGAACTTTTACCCTAAAACTTAAGTGTAAAGGGGGAAAAACCTGAAGATAAAGTCTAGATTTTAAAAATATACTTGAAAGACTTTAAAGTGTTTAAATTGACAATGGTTTCCAATTGTTTAGACATAAACATTTAACCTTAGTTTTTCTTACTAACCCAACAAATATTAAGTACAAGTATGCCTCTAGCTCTAATGCAGGGCACCCGGCCAAAAGCACATCTCTGCGTTGAGGACCAAGCTCTTTGTGCAGGGCTAAGTATGGTATCATTGGGAATAAATAGGTGAGTTAGGTAGGGTCCTCTTCTAGGAGAAAGAAGAGACAGTTGGGGATTTGGGGGACCTTTCCAAAGAAGGGAAGGCTTGAGCTGGGTCTAAATTAAAATAATAATACATTACCTAATTTTATTTTTTGAGACAGAGTGTCACTGGGTAGGGTCCTGGGTAGAGTGCCATGGCATCATAATGCACAGGAACCTCACACTCTTGGCTCAAGAGATCTCCTGCCTCAGCCTCCCAAGTAGTTGGGTCTACAGGCACCCACCACAACACCCAACTAATTTTTCTAGTTTTAGTAGAGAGGGGATCTCTTCTTGCTCAGGCTGGTCTCAATCTCATAAGCTCAAGAATCCACCTGCCTCGGCCTCCCGCAGTGCTAAAATGACAGGTGTGAGCCACCATTCCAGGCCTATCACCTAACACTTAATGAATGATTTCTAAGCACTTTCCTTTCATTATAATGTTTAATCAGAACAAGCCTTTGAATTAAACATGGTTAGCCACATTCTATAGGGGGCTGAGAGAGAAAGATTAAGTGATATGGCCAGTTTGTAACTGATGATGCTGACATTTACAACCAGATCTGTTGATTAGTAAGATGTAAGCATTCCAATTTGTATAAGTAATCAACAACATTGAATTCCATAATGGTATAAATGTATTCATGATCTATGTACAAATGACTTAATAAAAAAAAGTGAAGTATGAGAGTTTAAAAAAAATAAAACCAGATCTGAGAACCCAGTTCTTTCAATAGTGCCAAACTCCTCCCAAAAGACAGGATTTTCCTCAGTTATAGGATGACGTGAATCTCAGACCCAGACTTCAGCACAGGTACACGCCTGGGGGGGCAGGCAGGCTGGGGCTACCCGGTGGAGACACAGGCCGTGTGTCCTGAGCATTGGGCTGAGGTGGCGGAGGTGCTGGTGAGGCCACGGCTCCACCCAGGTGTGACATGGGGCTGAAGGGAGGTAACTTAGGAGAATTTCCGTGTTTACTGTGTCAATGGAAAAGAAGCCATACTCCATAAAATAATTTAAAGAGGTTTATTCTGAGACAAATTGGAGGACCATGACCTGGAGCCACACCCAAGAAGCGCTGAGCAAGTGGACTCGCAGTGGTGGGGTCACAGTTTAGCGGTATACATTTCAGGTAGACAGGAATTACAGGTAAAGTCATACATCCACTTAGGCAAGGCACACATCAGTTTGGCCTGAAAAGTCGGGACATCTCAAGGTGGGGGCACAGGTTATAGGTGTGCTTAAAGACTCTTTAGCTGACAATTGGCTGAAAGGGTTAGTTGCTGTTAGACCAGGAGTCAGCAAAAAGCAGTGCTGAGCTAAGGTGAGGGTCTGCTAATCAGAGACAACCTACAAGGCGTGTGCGAGGCCCAAGTGTTTTGTTGTGTATTGAGGACCTGCAGGTGTGTCTTACAGAGCTTCAGGCCCGTAATGAGTCACAGAGGACATCTCTAAGGAGGGAGGGGGATGCCTTTCTCATGGCTAGCAACTCAGTTTTCAGGGATCCCCTGGACCAAGAGGGGGTCCAGTCAAGTGCCGGGAAGGAGCACTAAGATTTTAGTTTAGTTCACAAGTGAGTGCACAGGTTTCTGACTTCTGTGAGTTTGAATTATTGAATTGTTCCTGACAGCAGGAGCCTGCCATGCGGGCTGGGGCACCTTCACCGGGGTGTGGGGCCCTGTAATTTACTCTCGGCTTGCTGCTTGCCATTGCCCAGCCAGATCTCAGTAAGCAAACATGATTCGGCAGCACGCTTATTGAGCTATGCAATAATAAGTGTAAATTCTTCATTTTTACTCCATTAAATTTTTATCATAAAGGGTTTCATTTGTCTTTGTCACTGACAGGCATTATCTACTTTCACATTTTATATTTCTTTTCTTCGTCAGATATTAAGGGCACACAGTGTGGTTTTATTTAGCCCATCGCACAGTGGTGTGTCAAGGAACGCCTGCCTGGTGTTAGTCCAGGGAGGCCACTGCCGTGCATCCTGGAAAGAGCTGGGGACCAGGGGACCCAAGTTCTAGGCCCAGATGTGCAGTGAGCAGCTGTACAGGTGAGGGCAGCATGTTCTGTCTCCTGTGGGCTATTAGTTATCTGTGAAACATTTGCCTGAGAGCATTTTTCTCAACTTTTGTGAGTTCAGTGGTAACGAAGTGAGGCATGTTAATTAAATCAGTTTGTAGTTCCTCTTTGTCGTCATTGTTTTCTTTTTCTTTTTTGAAAACAAATGTCAGGGAATGATATGCCTGGTCATGAAGCAAACTGTCTTTGGGTGGAATCAACTTGAAAAATGGCTATATCTCATTTCTTTGCTTCTTTTCCAAGGATTCTAGAAAACACTTACAAAACTTAGCAGTAAATTGAAAAAATAACTACTTTTAGCATTGACTAGAAATTATGTGCGGGTGTGGACAGTCCCGTGGTGTTGAACCCCTGGGATCTGACCAGAGCCCTCGGTTTCCCGCTGTGTAAAGCCCTCACGGCTCATTTTCCTTAGTGCTCAGCAGTGGGCAGGCCCCTCTGGTCCTAGAGGGTTTAATAGACGCCGATTGTTCTCTGCACTGTGCGTGAAGTGACTATTGTACACATACAAGTTAAATGTCCACCGACATTTGCTTATGATAGACAGGGGCGAGTCGGCTCAATCCCCTTTCCAAATACTCTCACATACTAATTTTGAGATGGGGGCTATTGTGTTATGGATAGTATATAAATGTTGTTATTAATCTGTATAGGTAGGATACATTAGTGTTAGCTGTCACTAAAACAGAAAGCAATTCCCTGTCTTAGGTTCTAAACACGGCCCCCTCACACACACATACTTTAAATGAGCCCTGCCCCCTGGGCAACATTATCTTAATGGACATTGTCTTTAGGATGTCTGCCCACAGGGATGCCATTGCCCTCCATTATTATGCTAAGACCATCAGTGCCATCAGCATTAGCAGTATAACCCCATCCTTTCCCTTACCTGGGAAGGTCCCCTACCTGCTTACAACATTCTGCGTTATTATCAATCCGCACAGTCCAGCTTTGGATTGGAAGAGGCACCAGGCAGCAGTTAGAGCAGATGGACAATCTTCAGTTGTAGGGTTTACACATTTGCAGGTCGGGAAAACATCTGGGTGGTGGGTGGTAATGGAAGGGCTCTCATTTTTCCCTTTTCTGGTAACCCAAAAACATTTACTTTAGAGTTTGAGGGGATTTGTGATAAACTCTTAAAACTTAAGATTTTGGCTCAATTCAATTTTTTTCAATCATGATCTTTTGCAAATTGAAAACAAAAACCTTTTCTATACTATGCTTTATAAAGCAAGACAAAAAAAAAGATGAAATCAATCTTCCACTCTTGACTCCAAATGCAGAAAAGAGCAAAAGAGTCTCTGCTGGCGTATTCTGCTTCGGAGGAAATGGTTTGACTTGGAAAGGCAGTTTATTCTCCTAATTTGAAATCTTTCCTCTTGATGTGAGTACAGTCTCTGGCCTCTGAAGGTTGAAATCTGAGGGAGCCCGTGGCAGCATTCCTCAAAGGCGGAGGCTTCTCCTGAGAGAGTCCTCTGTGATCAGCCCTGCCCAGCAGCCACAACTGGAAATACACTGTAGCCTGCATTCCCCAACATTCACAGTGAACACTGAATGTTGCAAAGCGACTCAGGGAAAACCCTCCCCTTAACTTCTGTATCATTGATGTCCGATAGAGCACTGATACAGTCTAAAAAAAGCTGAACCTATTGCAGTCTTTGGGCTAAGAGACAAGGTGGTGTGAAAAGTCATCAGATTGTGGGTCTAAGAAGAACTTTGAAGGAAGCAGAGAGAGCCCCTAATCCAGTCTCTGCACCTGTCTCCAGACAGATGGTGGTTGTATCTCTCCTTGTAAACTCCCAGCAATACGGGGCATGTAATAAATAATTTATGTAATACATTTTGATTTTAGGATAAAATGGATAATTTTTCTCTGAAATGTTTTAAAAAATGAGTGTTCTTGGATAATTTTCCCCCCTCCCTACTTACACCTTCATTTTATGATGATAGTCTGTGCCTAGTAAATGCTGGAAGACATAAACAGGAATTTTTTTAGTGCCATTTGTTTTGAGCAGTACATTTTCATTTTATATTTCTCTGCAAAATTATGAAGAAAACAGTCCTTGTAAGTGTCTGTGTGTATTTGGGGGCGGTGTGCTCAGTAGCAGACATCCAACTGGCATCTGCCTCTGCAGGATACAAAGCCTGGAAAGCAGAGAGCTGTCCGCGCCCAGAGGTGCTGATCCGTGGGTATGGCGGTCAATGCGGCGCTTCTCAGGCTGCCTTTGTTCTCTTTAAATAGCAAATGTCAACGGGGTCATTCAGCAGAACAAGAGCTGTTCTCCTTGCAGCTCAGTGAGTTGTGTACACGAGAAAAAATAAAATAAAACCCCAGAAACTTAGGCAACTGTAGCCAGGAGATGTCGACAGCACACGCTCCACACACCAGGAAGGCCCGGTGCCTCACTGCCCTGAGGACATGGATGAGCAGGAGAGACTGAGGAGGTAAGTGACTGACCTTCTGGTACCAACTGCATTTAATGATTTCAGATCTAGTTACCCAGTGAGGCTGTCACGGAGACAAAGCTTCTTGAGGTCCCTGGATGGGTAGGGCTGAGGTGAGGAGACCCCGGCCCTGGCACTGCCTCCCCTGCCGTCCCCGTGCCCCACAGCAGTGCAGCTTTGAGGGTGCTGAGCTCAGTTCTCCTGGAATATTCTGGGCATCACAAGCCTTCCCACATGTATTATTCTCATGATTTTTTACTAGTGATGTTAATGAAAAGCATGAGTGCGGAATGGGAGAAGAGTTTGGCTTCCTTCCCAAGATGGGCAGAGCCTGGATGTATGGAGAATGTTGCAGGCAATTTTGCACTCACAGGAAATTCAGGATGAGTCATCTAGAGGTACATTGCATCTGCGCCAACTCTGTTTCTCCCTCATGGCCACTAAGTTTTGTTTTCTTGGGTAAACACATGGGGCCATGCAGCAGCTGGGGGTCATGGTCTCTTCCTGCCCATTTTCCGCCCACCTGCAGGGTGGCAAGGTTGCAAGGTTGTAGTATGTTGTCATGACCACGCCACAGGAAGAGAGAGAGAGGGCTGTGGAAATCCATGTCGCTGCCTCAGCATGTTTAAATTATTATCCAAGTTCAGAGGAAGTGAGAAATACTTGTCCCAGTTGAGACACTTGAAGAAAATAAAATATATTGAAGGTTTTACTCATTATTATATGTTAAACATAGAATTTTTAAGTCCATGAAACAACAAAGATGAAAGCCTAAAATACAATTTGAAGGCTTATTGGGGAAATTATTCTAAGTGGCTATAGATCCTAAGGTGGGAAATAAAAAAGAGCTGGCATTAGCCTCACCAATGGGAGACGTAATAGGCTTGATGTCAACTCAGGGTTTCCACAGTATGGATAAACTTGGTTAAATGTTTAAAGATTCAGACACAAAATTTCACTACCTAGAGTAGATTTGACCTGTAAGAAATAGTGAAATCTTAAATAAGTTGGCATATAAAAGATAATTGTCATATGGAAAGTTTCTGGGCAGTGGAGTCTATTCTGCAAGATCAATGTCAGAGGTTACTACAGGTGGTAGTGTGTTGGTGAAGGTCACATAATCAGTAAATGAAAAAAACAAGTAGTTATACATTTATATATACATATATGTACATACAGTAAATGCATAAGTTTATTATGCACTTTAGTGATAAATATAACAATTCACAAATAATAAAATACATACTATTCTTTATTGTTAATTTCATATAGCAAGTTGAATCTCGCAGAATTCTTCCACCGGTATTTGAAAACAATCTCATTTTGGTAGCCAACATATGGTGGTACGTGACTATAAAGTACATAGCTCTGACATGAGTGTTGGTTAAAACTTTAATTTACATCAATGAGTAAGGTGAAAGTGAAACAGAGACATACGGGAAACATCACTAGGTTATCAATGAGAAATCTTTTCTGAACTGGAAAATAGTTTTGAATACTAGAGGAACATTGCTTCAATATTTCTGAGCAACTTATAATGTCCTGCTAACAGCCAAGACATACTTTTAAGTTT
This sequence comes from Arctocebus calabarensis, assembly GCA_963573935.1. Lineage (NCBI taxonomy): Eukaryota > Metazoa > Chordata > Mammalia > Primates > Lorisidae > Arctocebus > Arctocebus calabarensis. Next base: position 33,331 of record CAUYON010141452.1, read on the forward strand.
CATCTGTATTATTAATGTTTCTCAACACTTTCTTATGTTTACACAATCAATAAAACAATAAATCAAGCCCTGATTTGAAGCATTTGTTGATTTCTGTGGCGTAAATTCTCCCCCAATAACTGGTGCCAAGCTACTAACGGACTTCCCTGAACGCAGAGATGGAAGTGATGTGCAGTGGGACACTGTCCCAGCACACAGAGACGATGGTCATCAGTGACCTGCAGGCCACAGATAGGAATAAAACATAGTGCAATAATCGGGACGTTAATTTTGCATATTTATTGCCTTTGTGTTTTGATATAATTTATTTAACTTTATATAATTTAATTATTAATAAGCACATCTTACACATTAGGCTTGCAAGAATTCTGAAAATGTAACAACCAACACTTGAACTCTTGATAGGAAGTTTTGCCTGTGAATACAAAAGGCTGTTGGTTTCTCATCCTGAAACATCCTGGAGAGTGAGGTCACACACTGTTTTTTCTTAGCCCAATAACAAGTTTTAAATGAACATTTACCTTTTCTCTGAGATCTGGGGCTTACCACTTACATCCCATGGTCCATATGTATGACAGTTATGATGCATTTGGTGAAGCTAATAGTAAAGGCAAAAGTTATCGAGGTAAAATTGAAGAAGCTTATATTGATATGCTTGTCAAGTTATTTAGATTCCTCAGAACAGTGCGGGTGAAGAACAGTGAAAGACATCTGCAAAAATATGAGAGATTTGTGAACATTTTCAACTCAATTATTTACCTTTATTTAAACAAAATTAGTGTGACTGTTCACAATTATGTTAATTTGGTCTCAATAGCTAGGGTAGGTACATTACAAGAGCGCATGCTTCTTCTTATAATAGAAAACAATAATTGTAAATGAAAAAAGTTCAAATATCCTAGGAAACATATCACAGAAAGACAGTAAATAATGTATGTTTAGAAGATCAGCAGTTATATTGTGGAGGCCATTTTTACCACTCTATTGCAAATTTAATATTCTACATAATTGGATTTAAATTTCAACAGAAAATCTGTGATCATCTGCTCATCACAAGACTACCAAAGTTTGTAGTTTGTGCAGGAGAGGACCTTAAAAAGGACCTTAAAGGGCTGTGCCTGTGGCTTATCGAGTAGGGCACCGGCCCCATATACCAAAGGTGACGGGTTCAAACCTCGGCGGGTTCAAACCTTCGACGGGTCCAGCCTCGCCGAAATGCAAAACAGAAAAATAGCTGGGCATTGTGGTGGGCACCTGTAGTCCCAGCTACTTGGGATACTCGGGAGGCTGAGGCAAGAGAATTGCCTAAGTCCAGGAGTTGGAGGATGCTGTGAGCTGTGACACCACAGCACTCTACCGAGGGCAACAAAGTGAGACTCTGTCTCTACAAAAAAAAAAAAAAAAAAAAAAATTCTATTTTGCCAACAACATTCACATTTTTACTTCCCTCCCCAGCCCACAACAGTTTTCTCTTAACAAAGTTTACTTAACATGCAAACAAATGAAGAGATGGAATTGCAAAGTAAAGAGAATTATTTTAGCCTTGCATATAGGGTAATAGGTATGTTTCCAATTCTTGAGGAAGTTTCAGAATCTAAGGACAAAAATGTAACTAGAAAAGAGTTACGCAATTCGTTCCTTGCCTTTGGGTACACCTGTACCTTAGAACTGGCATAGTACCTGTATCGTGTTCTGTGGAGACAAAGTGACAGGTTAATAGGTAAGTCACAAAACTAAAATAATTCAAGCCAAAAAAGGTTTAAAGAGAAAGGCAGGAGGAAGTAGAGACAAAGAGCGACCTCGTGGTCTCCACTAGGTTTCTATTTTAAAATATAAGATGTTCACAAAATTAATGAGTTACAGTAAAACTAACAGGTCAGAGAACAATTGTCATTGAAGAAAGAGTTTATTACTTACCGTTCCCAAGATGGGGCTGTGACACCAGGTAGAGCTGTGTGGAAGGACTGGGCTATTCAGGAACCAGAGACGGGGTGGGAATTACAGGCAAGAGTCCTTCTTCTGGCTTCTGAGAAAAGAATGGCTTATATGGAACAAGCTGGCTTCATCTAGCTAGTCTGAGTAATTTCAGTGGGCTCTGGGATGTACAGGTGGTCACTAGTTGTTTGACACTGGGCTCTGGGGCAACTGGGGCAGGTGGCAGATAGTGGCCCAGAGTATGAGAGGAGGTGGTTGGCATGTGGACCCTGGATAGATCCATTTGTTATTTGAAAAGAGCATCCCAGGAAGAAGTCTCATTTCTAGGAAGGGGGGCATGATGAAGGGGACATGAAGTAAAGGCAAGGTGACTCATGCATATTATTGGGGCATCCAGGGCAAGGCTTGTCTAGCATGTGCCTGTAGGAAAGTTGATCTTAAAACAAACATCAAGTTTACAAAAACTAGAGATGTGGTTCATATGATTGCCAAGTCCAAAATGTTTCTCAGCTTCTGTTGAAAGCCTAGAATTTTCAGTACGCCTACCAGTAAATTTGGGTAAAGATTTAACATTTACCTTATGTGGAATAAAAAGGGAATTCATGGAGTAGCAGTTTATATAACACCCTAAGAGCCTTATGGTAAAAAAGTGCAAAACAGATTCAGTGTTTAAAATAGCAACAGCCGACAAATAGCATAGATGCATGGCAGAGGTTAATTCCGTAAGCCAAAAAGCTAATGTTTTGAGTGAAGATGGGGGAGGCACACACATTTGTACTTGCAGTTGTAAACCAGAAGGCATGCTGGGTAGGTAGCCTGAAGCCAATGGAATTAGAAAAATCCTTTCTGAGATTTTCCTTTCCATTATTTATTGGCCAGAGAAGATTCATTGTTTGCAAAACAACAGGGGCAGTTTTTTTTTATGCATCCATGGACACAGGAAAATCTCCTGGAGGATTTATTTGAAGTCCTGTGGTGAATTTTCCCTTTATATCTGGACATTTTAGATATAAAAAGGTCCAACGACATAAAATATCCCATTTGGTACTAAATCAACATTAACAGGGGTTTCCAAATGGATTGGAGAAAAGTTAGAGAGGGGACAGAATGGATTTCAATAGTACATGGAAATATAATTATTGGAAATAGTAATTGTTGAAGTAATAATTTGAAGTAGGTGAGTTTTTTTATTGGGTCACATGAAATGTAACCATCATCAAGAAAGTGTTTATTCACTTTTGACATGGGCTCTGCACTGAAGTTGGTGTTAGGAGGAACATTCAGGAGAGTGCAGTGCTAGAGTTCAAAGTCCCCCAGCGGGCCAGCATGGTTCTTCTGCTGTAACTTCCCCTGAAACCTCTAGGTTTGGGACAAACATGAAGCACGTTGGATCTGCACAGAATGAAATTTTTATTAGTGGGTTTTTGTTGTTCTGCTGAGATCGTGATTCTTACTCCCATCTCCACGTAAACCCCCCGTTACTCTTTTCTTTAGAAAATGTTTACATGTGAGGTGTACAACATGATGTTTTGACATACACATACACGGAAAGTGATTGTTACAGTTAAGTAAATGAACACATCCTCCATCTCATGAGGTTAGCTTTCTTTTTTTTTTTCTTACTTAAGGTAAGAGTACCTAAAAATCTACTCTCCTGGCAGTTTCCAGTGTACAGTGCAATGTCACTCGCCACAGTCCTCACGCTGCACATCTCAGCTCTAGACTTACTCACCCGCCATCACCACACTTCATACCCTTTGACCTGCTGCCCAGTGTCCCTGACCACCCCTTCTCCCCACCCCAGCCACCATTCTATTCTGTTTCTCTACATTCATTTTGTTTGTTTGTTTGTCCTTAAGATTCCACGTACAAGTGAGATTATGCAGCATTTTTCTTTTTACATCTGGATTATTTCACTTGGAAAAATGACCTTTAGGTTTATTCATGTTGTGACCAATGGCAGAATCACCTCCTTTTCAAAGGCTGAATAATATTCCACCATATATGTTTACACTGCGGTTTCTGTATCCATTCAGGTACACACAGACACTTTGGTTTTTCTGTATCTGAGCTATCGCAAATAATGCTGCACTGAATGTGGGGGGTGTGAGGTGGCCATCTCGTTTCTTTTGCATATGCACCCAGATGAGGGGTTGCTGGGTCATTATTTCATTCTATTTTTAACTTCTTGAGAAACCACGTTGCTTCCCTTCATGGCTGCACTAACCTACATTCCTACCCCAAGGTACAGAGGATGACACAACCTTTTCTCCTCACCCTTGCCAACAATTGTTAGCTCTTGTCTTTTTGATAAAAGCCATTCTAACACGTGTGGCCATGTCTCATTGTGGTTTGGGTTTGCATTTTCCTGATGATTAGAGATATGGAACTCTTTACACATATCGGCCACTTTTATGTCTTTTCTTAGAGAAATATTTATTGAAGTCCTTTGCCTAATTTTTAATTGGGTAATTTATTTTGCTACTGAAATTTGTGAATTCCTTAAATATTTTGTATGTTAATTACTCCCTCCCCCACCTACTCTTAAGTTTACCAGATTCAAATTTAAGACGATGAAATTATTTCTCCATGTTATACACAAAACTAGTTTCATCACTGTAGAAGATTCACAGAATAATTTTTTTTATTTATTTTTTTATTTATTTTTTGCAGTTTTTGGCCAGGGCTGGGTTTGAACCCGCCACCTCCAGCATATGAGGCCGACGCCCTACCCCTTTGAACCACAGGTGCCACCCTCACAGAATAATTTTTAACCCAAGTCTCGTAGTATACTCAGACTTCCTCCCAGACCTCATAAGCTCTACAGTCGATAAGAAACATCAGTCTTAGGACTGTGTGACAGGTGAGCGGCAAAGGGAAGAATTCAGTTTCTGTCCCTCACAGCGCCTGTGTCCTGTTCTACCATTAATTTGGACCCTTAGGTTGGAGGTGTCAGAAACATATTTCTGTTGCTTTCAACAAAAATACGGAAGAAAGTGTCCAGACCTTGGGGCAAAATGAGCAGAACAAATATGATCAGAACTTTTCCATCTCTGCTCACTGAGCAAGTCTGCTTGAGTTTTCTGTCTCTGCAGACTGACTACTTCAGCTTGCCTGGCCCATGTGGAAATATAAAAAAGGGCCACGTGTAGCTCCAACCTTAATCTGCTACTGATCAGTCACCCAGAAAGAGCTCCACAATCAGCCAGTTTCTAAGTCTGGGAGAAAAGCCTCACAGTTGAAACCATGGGACAGCCAGAGACTGGGGGACTTCGGTGAGGAAGGTGAGTCCTGCGAGAGCCGCGTGAAGGAACCCCACGTGTCAGCACCAGCATGAATCACACAGTGTGGGTCAGGCGCCATCACAGCAGTGTCAGGTGTGCGGTGTTGCAAGAAATCGTGCTCAGTGGTTAATCCCCTCCCCACTCCCTACACTGTACGTTGAGAAAAAGAATCATTTTCACCTACTTGCGTCTGTTGGGATCTGGGTAAGTCAGGTGGTCCCTTCCATGGCTGGCCTCTTTTCCTGACACAAGAGGGCTCGTGCTGTGCTTCTGGACTGGATCATTCCTACTCGACGCTCTCTATCCCCTGCCTGTTTGTCCTCTGCTGCCTCAGGTCTTGCAGGACACACGGCTGGGCCAGGGCTGTGGCCCTCCACCTATTAGCCCCTCAATTCCCATTTCCTACTCTGCCTTCCCAGGCCTGGATAATTGCCCTTGGAAATGAGGAAGCTCAGAGCTAATCATGGTCTTTATGTAGGCATGCGCTTTCCTCTCCATTTCCATGGTGATCCATTCTAACCACCAGCCCACCTCAATACCCACCTCCCCATATCTGGTCCTTCTTAGCTGTTAGAGGTCACATTTTTTTCAGGTTGTTTAATTCTAATTTTCCAGCTATTTCATCACCATCTCGAAGTGCATGAGGAAGATGGATTCTCTGAAGGAAAGCTTCCAGAGAGAATTCTATCACATATAGTTGAGAGTTAATGTATCATTAGATGGATTCTGCCTGGGTTCAATCAACCCTGCCTTTCCTCCAGGGTCTGAAGGAAAATATAAGTGGGTCTGTCTTATTTTATGGGCCACCAATCAATGATTTAATGTAAGATTTTCATGGACTAAGCTGGTGCATCTGACTTAAGCTCAAAGGTGAAGTGGGAAATCCCTTTCTTATATACACACGAGGGTAGAAGACAAGAGGGAGACAAAAAATGGTAAGGTGAGCTCCAGATAACTTCCCTGCAGAGACACAAACAGAAGAAATGGGGGGAAGATCCACGTTTGTAACACAACAATCCTGTTCATAAAAACTCCTAGATACATCTGCATGGTGGACTCTGACCCAATCGTATTAAAATTCTCCCTTCCTTGGAGGAGAAAGAGGGTTCTTTATCTGTCCATGTCACTCCTGTCCCACTTCTTTTCTCTTTCTCTCTCACATACACATAGATGCGTACACGTATCTGTCCTATGGGTCATGGAAGAATAAGTCTAGAATCTAGTTGAGACGATCTCAAGGTGATTGGAAAATAATACCTAGGACAATATCTTCCATGTTGCTTCTTTCTGAATCTGTTTCGGGTTTTGACTCCTGAACTATAGCAGTTCTCATTTCTACAACCCATCCCCTTCTGCGTTTACACTGCTCACTGTCGCTCAGTTATCAGCCTATAGAAATAGAAGAACTCACTTTTTTCCCAGCCTCTTTCTTAATTCCATTCCCCTCATCGCCAGCCTGCCCCGCTCTCTGAAGTCATTCATACCACCCCGGTTCAAATTCAGAGTCCTTCCCTGCCTCCTCCTCCCCCGACTCTTTGTACTTCATCATGTTTACGTTTTCAACCCTTCATGCGGACCGCCTTCAGGTGCGTCTTCCCCAGCATCTCCGAGCCACCCGGTGGGCGGGCCCCCTCTTCCCTTCTCTACTCACACTGTTGCCTCATCAGGGACGTGCCCACAGACCCCCTCGACAGGCAGCTTTGCAAGACAGGAGGACATGCTCATGTTTCTCAAACCTCTCTTAAAGGCCCTTGGTAATTGTTTGTCATCCAGGCAGAAACCAGATTGAGTTTCACACTAACAGAAAAAAAAAAAAATTCCACTGCCAAAATACTTGTCATGAATCCAGAAATCAGGGCAGGCAGAGTCAGGAGCCCCCTGCAGAACATTAGATTCCACGAGGTAGGGGCTTGTCTGTGGGGTGCATGCTTTGAGTTCCTCTTTTGGTAGAGGAATGGACTTTGTACCAATTCATTTCCACGTCTTGCCCATCCTGCCCTCCCCCTGAGAGGGTTTCTCAGATGGTTAGCTGGAGTGACGAGTGCAGTTTCCAGCTACAGCACAAAGCAAAGTTAATTGTATAACAGGAGAAGCAAGTCCATGACCTTGGGGCTAAGCAGCACGGTTAGAGATTTACAGAGCTAACCTACCGTGCTAAGCAGCACGGTTGCAGATTTACAGAGCTAACCTACCAGTAAGTTGAAAACAGGTATCTTGACTTACAGAATTTATCAGAACACAGGAATTTACATGTCCAGAGAAGCGAGAATTGTGTTGTGTTGCCTAATCATTTCTGGAACCCTATAAATATTAAACAGTAAGCTCACAGCGTGACTACATTGCCATCTGCAACTTCCTCTGCATGCAGAATTAGGAGAAATGGCAAGTCCATGTCAGTCTATTCAGACAGGGTGCACATGGGCAAAATTAATTGTTTAGCGTAAAATATGAAGTGAAACTTGGATAGTTTAATAGTAAAATGGCATCATGAATCATTCAATCCATCAATATATAAATATGGACATGAAAAGCGAGTCAACAACAGTTCTTACCTAATAAAGCATGATATGTTGTCATGATGCCATTAATGGCTGTTCTGTAGAATATTCTGCTGTGTGTCTTTGGTTGTTAAACACCCTTCTCATATGCAAGAATTTTTGACCTTTCACTCTGACTTTTAAAAGTGATGTCCTACAATTGTTTTGCCATAATCTAAATCATCATTGGTTCATTTCAAGAAAATACACATTAATGTCTGAAGAGAGTATTTGGAGATTCTGTTAAATTATTTTACTGTAAAAGGATGTAGTGAACAGCTTGTGTTATTCCTATCTGTTTGATGCAGAGGGATATAGGTTTTAAAAGATCTAGGCTGGGGGTGGGGGGTTGTTCTGTGATTCACCAACTGTGTGACCGTGGTCGAGTCAATTAGTCCTTTTGTATGTGTTTTCTCATCTTTAAAAACAGAGACATATTTGCTTTCCCCACTTCAACCACAAAGACTAAATGTGATAACTTGTATGAGAATACTTGTGGAAAGAAGCTGTTCTTTGTGTGGCTACCCATTCTAGAAGGGGGACCTGGATGCTGGTGTTCGACGGTGCCTCACTTCCTCTGTCTGAACCTGTCCTGCCCATGAATGGTAAACAGACGTGTGGTCAGTACTATGCTGCCCATGTGCGTTGGTGCATAGAAGAATTAAGAAAAACTTATCTCCATAAGGAGCAAAGAGCTGAATCGGAGTCTTAATTTTAAAAGACCATTAAAATACATTATGATTTGATCTTTTCAAAGAAGCTGAAGTTCACTGATAATCATGACCTAACAATTATAGTAGCTAGAATTACACTCTCATTGAAAATCCTGTTTCCTGAAGAACTGTGGTTGGTGAGATTTATCCAGAGCAGATTTCCTTCCCCTCTGTTGCTGAAGGTTGGCTCAGTGTCTTTGAAATCAATGGGTTCAGGAAGCAGCCACTTCACAAAAATTCTTTGGAACCCTTAGATGCCATGCAGTGGTGAGTAAGTGGTGATACATGTGCTATTTGTCCCCCAGGAGTGCAAAGAGCTCTGAGCTCACTCAGCCAGGGTCTTCATGAGAGTTTCCAGTTCGCCCAGATAAAGGAAAATAATTCCAAGATGTCTTCCTAAAGGTCTCCTTTATTTTTCTTTTTTTCACTAAAGCTATAAGGAAAAGAAGATCCTTGTGCTGCTGTAACTTAGACAATAGCATCCCCTTGACATTTGAGATTCAAATTAAACTGGCTCAGCTGTCCATGTTTCATACAAAAAAAAAAAAAAAAAAGACTGAGCAAGTTGTTAGGATTTGGGGAGATTCTTGGAAGAGTTTATCTGGTTCCCAGGCACTCTGATTTAGGGTTCTTGCTTTTGTGGAATTTGTTCTCTGTTTGGGTAATTTCTCAAGCATACCACCATGGCTTTCAGTCTACGCTACCTTGCATTAGGAGGCTCAGATTTCCTTAGGGCTCCATAACCCATGTATATGAGTAGTGGTAGCAAACTTGCACTAAAATTTCTATCCCCTAGGAGGTGCTTACACAGAAGCACTATAAACAATTTAATATTGAATAACAAAAAGCAATAAAACTTCTCTAGAAGGGAATCTAAGTAACCACTGATCTGGTGATGAGATTTTAGGTACAACATTAAAAGTATGATCCATGAAGTTACAAAATCAGTCATTTGGACTTCATTAAAATTAAAACTGCTCTGCTCTGACAAAAAAAAAAAAAAAAAAAAACCATTAAGAAAACTAAAAGCCAAGCCACAGAACAAGAGAAAATATTTGCAAAGTATATATTATCTAATAAAGGACTTGTATTCAAAATACATAAAGAATACCTAAAACTCAAGAATAAGAAAATAATTTAATGAAAATATGGACAAAAGACCTGAAAAGACACTTGGCCAAAGAAGTGTAGATATATAGATGGTAAATATGCATATGAAAAATGCTCAACATCATATATCCCTGGGGAAATATAATTAAAACAACTGTAAAATGCCACTGTGTACCTATTAGAACACTCAAACTTAGAACAATAATTGCTGATTGCCAGTTAAGATGTGGAGCAAAAGTAACACTCATTCATCACCGGGGGGTGGGGATGCAAAATGGTGCAACCCCTTAGGAAGACAGTAGGGCACTTTCTTATAATGCTACCCAGACTTAGCAACTGTGCTCCTTGGTATTTACCCAAATAAGTTACAAATTTACGTCCACACAAAAACTTGCAGGTGAGTATATGCAGCAGCTTTATTCTCAATCATAATGTGTGAAACAATCTCTCTGTAGGAAGTGGAGGGAGGTGCTGAGGTAGACAACTTTGAAAGAGTGGTCTGCTAGACTGAGTCAAGATAAATTGCCCATGAACACTGTACTGCAGTTGGCAAAGTTGTTTCCCCTGGGGGGACTGGTTAAGAACTCTGACACCACTATTCATGTATAGCACATTTGAACAGTTAAGAAAATGGCTGGTGGATGATGGGAGCCAGATTTTCCAGCATTGGAGTGGAAATTTACAAGTAAAGGAGGGGTCCTGGAGAGACCCAGGTGGCTGTGGGCTAGAGCGGAGATGACTCTACAAAGTCCTTTATTGTAGGTCTCCCTCTCCTGCAAGTGTGTTTCTGGCTTGGATTCGCCTGCTCCCTGCACAGTCATGGTGCATCTAGCTACATTTGTTCTCTCTAAGCAAAGTTTTGCTGTCTCATAAGGGTTGTGTGGTCCTGGTTGGGAGCTTGGGTTTTGACTATATCAAACTTCCTGGTTTAAACTGCTAATCGTGCTAATTAATATTTTTCTATGCCTCATTTTCCTTATCTGTAAAAAATGGCAATAAGAATTGTTTCCAGCCAACAGGATTATTTCAGGTCTTAGGCCAAGTCAAGGGCTTAGCATCTTGAAATGGCCAATGTATAAGGCATGCTGGCTATTACGTTCCTGCCACTGACTTTAACCTCCTCATCTTTGTCATCAGTGATGGCTCTTACACCACTCACACGGTCCACTGCAGAGCCATCTCCTGAGCTTTATGTTGACTCTTCTCTGCTCCATTCTGAAATATTGGTCTCTAATATATGTCTTTACCTAACATTCTCAAATCCTATTCACCCATTGCCTCTATTTCTTCAATGTGTAGCAGAATCTCACATTCCTTTTTTTTTTTTTTAAATTCTTGTATAACAATGCTCTTTTTTTTTATTTTTACATATACATGTGTTAATTAGGTTTCCACTTTTTGCCTTCACAGAATTTAAAAGGCTTAAAATTTAATAACAATAACAATGTTTAAGATAAGGACTAGAAACAAAACCACGTAAAGAATGAGCAAAGATAAATACATTCAGAAAAGAAAACAGATGATTACTGCATCAAAATATTAGCAATATTATTAATAATAATGCCAAGAAAGTAACATTCACATTGTCAAATAAGAGTATGTGTATTATAGAATTCTTTGACTCTGAAGCTCAGTATGAAGTCATCAGTTAACTTCTTATTTTTTTCCAAAGTCTCAAAAACTAGACAACTAATATTATATAAATAAAAGTAAAAGAGAGTTTCAAAAAACAGATCATGCTAAACCTTATACACAATAGAAAAAGAAGAAATAGTTCAAAATCATTCTACTTGATTTGGATACACCTGATATTGAGGTTGGAGAAAGAAATTAAAAACATATTTCACTTATAAATGGGGATGCAATATCCTAAACAACATATTGGCAAGTTGGATTAAAAATTAATGTTTAAGTAATATACTTAGGTCAAAACTGAATCCAATTTATGTAAGAATTAGTCACTATTTTCTTTCCTTTACCCCTTCCCTCCTTTTCTGTCTGTCTGCTCTCTCCTTCCCCCATGCCCCACTGTGTCATTGTCAATAATTGTCCTCAAATCAAAGTTGAATACATTGTATTCATGCTTTTCCATTCCTGTGATGTTTCACTAAGAATAATGTGTTCCACCTCCATCCAAGTAAGTACAAATGCTGCAAAGTATCCATTGTTTTTGATGGCTGAGTAATATTCCATGGTATACATATACCATAGCTTACCAATCTATTCCTGGGTTGAAGGACATTTAGGCTGTTTCCACATATTAGCAATTATAAATTAGGCTGCGATTAAACAGCCTAGTAAAAGTGTCTTTATAATAAAAGTTTTTTTTTTCTTTTGGATAGATGCCCAGTAATGGCATTATGGAATCAAATGGGAGGTCTAGGTTGAGTTCTTTGAGCTTTCTCCATACTTCCTTCCAAAAAGGTTGTATTAGCTTGCAGTCCCACCAGCAGTGTAAAAGTGTTCATTTTTCCCCACATCCACGCCAGCATCTGCAATTTTGAGATTTTGTGATATAGGCCATTCTTGCTGGAGTTAGATGATATCTCAGGGTGGTTTTAATTTGCATTTCTCTAATACTTAGGGATGATAAGCAATTTTTCAAGTGTTTAATGACCATTCATCTGTCGTCTTTAGAGAAGATTCTATTCATATCTCGTCCCCATTGATGTATGGGATTGTTGTGTTTTTTCTTATAGATTAATAGATACATAGATACTTGGAATCATATAGAAACCCTGGAAATGAAACCAACAACTTACAGCTATCTAATCTTTGATAAACCAAAGAAGAGCATTCACTGGGGGAAAGACTCCCTCCCTATTCAATAAATGGTGCTGGGAGAATTGGCTATCCATATGTAAAAGACTGAAACTGGATGCTCACCTTTCTCTACTTACAAAAATTGATTCAAGATAGATAAAGGACTTAAATTTAAGGCATGAGACATTAAAAATCTCAAAGAAAGAATTGGAAAAACACTGGAAGATATTGGCCTGGGGAAAGACCCAATGAGGAAGATTGCCTTGGGACTAGCAACAACTACAACAATAAACAAATGGGACTTAATTAAACTGAAAAGCTTCTGTACAGCCAAGGAGGCAGCAACCAAAGCAAATAGACAACCTACCCAAGGGGAAAGGGTATTTGTGCATTTTGAATCTGACAAATGTTTAATAACCAGGA